>NW_011627607.1:107472-123543 GCF_000204515.1 Acromyrmex echinatior | reverse complement strand
GACAAAGGTTACAAATCATGTAGAAAAAATCCTATTTACATAGGATCCACATTTAGATTTTGTACTTACTGAACCGATCGTGTATAAATAAAGATTCATATTTCCAAACGTGTAAAAGCAAGTTGGAGGGCGTCAACAATAGGAAGTTGGTAAAATAAATGAGGAATCACAAAGCGTAGCTTTTAATTTTTTAGATTGTCGATCGTAAAATTTAGGTAAATATTTTCTAAATGAGAGAACACAAGTAATAAAAGAAAAATCGATGACAAAAAAGAGTGTTATATACGTATCAACTTGAATTTGATCTTTTTTGTTGTGTGAACAAATAATCAAAGAATGCTTTATCCACTCAGAAATTGTCGTTGATTACATTCCAAAATGTGATAGAAAATTCGTAATCAACGACCCGATAAAACTACAACATAACAGTTTCCATAGAAGTGAATGATTGTTCCAGTATTTTCGCTATATTATATCCCCCATATTCAATTTTTAAAATCTGACATTAGATTTGTAATCAGCAACGCAAAGAATATAGAAGAACCCATAGATACCGACTTTCAAAAAAATCGACAAAAATTCGTGTAATAAAGCGTTATTAATGTCACATTTTCTTAGTAGTTGGTGACCCCTTTGACTCTACATTTTTTAAACCAATCGCATGTTCAACGTAAAAGTTTTTTGTGATTAATGTCTCATTATTTGGCATAAAATTTAATTCCAAAATCGAGGATTAAAAAACAGAAATTATTTACGGTCGTTCTTTTAAACATATAATTTTCATTAGCAATATCCTGTTAGCAATATCTATGTATGTGGCTGTTTGCTATTTTTATTTATTGTATATATACTTAAACTAAGTTTTAAAGATTTAAAAAATCAATAATTCGATGAAACATTTCCAAAATATTTTGTAGTATATGTATATCTATTGTAAGCATATCTTATCTATCTCTACGATACTCTTTAAATTTCAATTTCAGATTTTAATGTATTTAAATAATATTAAAACTAAAAAAAGCATGTAAGATTATACATGTTGTAAATGGATAAAACAATTTCAATTCTATATATTGAATTAATTCTTGTGCCATTGTTTAGTAACATTATAAGTGGCACATTGACATCAATGAACAAGAGAAAGGAAAAGAGGACATTGTAAGTAAATGGAGTGGGCAGTGGCAATCAGGCCATCATGGCGGGTGTCTATCCTGATATAAACGCTACCAGCATACAACTGATGTCGTCCGATCAATACGGAGCGTTGCGGCATGGAACATAGAGAGTACGTCACATTAACTGGCTTAACTGTTTCATTCTGAGAATCTATAAGTAACTCGTTATCATGCCACTCTTTCTTCATGCTTACCTTTTGTATGACCTCACAAATTTTAACCCATATATTTTATGCTCGTTGCACGCACGCACGCACGCACGCACGCGCGCACGCTGTGCTCAGACTCTAAGAGAGATTTACTCTCCCTTTCCCGCTTAGGGGAATTTAAATATATTTAACTTACTTCACGTTTAGATCTCGCTTTGCATGAAAAATTGTGCGCCCCTAAGCAAGAGAGGAGGGTGGTCCTTGTTTCGCGTGGAAAATTATGTGTCCTTAGGCAGGGGGGAAGGTGGACTTCCATTGTATAAAAAACATCTCTAGGCAGGATGGATATAAAGTAGTTTCTTATATTGTTTATGAGTAAAAATAAGACATTATTTTTTAAATTTTATATAAGAATTATGTGTAAGAATTATTATTAAATTTTGTAATAAGAATTGTAACATTTATTTAGAAACTTAAGTTGTAGACATAAGTAACGCACAAACTTTCACGTATGATATACAACTTATTGCCATGTCTCCAAGAGATATACGCCAAAGTAGTGTGTCCGGCGAATATATCTAATATTTGAATAAATGAATAAAAATTGAATGAAAATACTCATTCGAATGCACTTATTTTTTATTCGTCAAGAAACGAATAAATACTTTTTCATTCCATTTGAATGAATATTTTTTGAATAATGATTACGAATATTTTCGTTTCGAATTCACTTTTATTCTGTATTATCTGCACATTATAGCTTGCAAGCCTGCAAGAGAAAACAGAAATCTATAAAAACTATGGCTATGATTATACTGTGCGCTTCGTTCGTCATCTATATAATGAGCATCCTTCTTAACCTATAGATTAAACAAAGATATTTTTATTGAAAATAAATAATATATCTCGGAATTTAATGTCCACAGATCATAATGAACGACGCGCCCAAGATATTTTATAACATGTTTATGACATTACTGTGACGTAACCGGAATTATCGAAATATGTATGACGTTCTCTCAAATAGATATTTATAAATTAAAACTATATTATTTTCTAAAAATATTTTTCACAATTTCTAAGTTTCCTTCATAAAATTTTAATATTACAATGACAAAAATAAATAAAATTCATATTTTTTACTTAAAGTCATCAAAGTGCCGGTTATAGTTAAGAGTAACGATTGCTTATTGCAGTTTTTTTCAGTTTATATTTTGTTTGAATGAATATGAATACTCATTAAATATTCATAGTTTTTTTGTAAATAAATATTTTTTGAAAAATTTTGAATGAACATATGATTACTTTTTTTTATATGAAAATTTTAAATAAATACAATTTCGAGCTCAATAATAATTTTTTGTATTTATTAGGCACACTATGCCAAAGCTTATGCTTTACTTACGTCCATAACTTAAGTCTCTAATTGTAAGTAAATGTTACAACAATTTTCGTATTCAGACCCTTAGCGTGGAAAGTCGTACGCTCCTATGCAGGGGCGGGAGGTAAAATGGACTTCCCTTCGCGTAGAAAGTAGTATGTCTGTCAGCAGAAATAAAACATTATTTTTTAAATTTCATTTTATAATAACTTTTGAACAAATAGTGACCTACCGCCACCTTTTGGAGGTTATTCAAAGTTATAATCTTGACAACATATGTCAAGGTCATCAGCGCGATCAATCCAAAATTGCCGTTGTAATTTACATAATTTATATTTAAGTTATATTTTGAAACTACAAAAAAGATTATGATAAATATAATTTCATAAATTCTTCAGTTAACAATATATTTTATTAAATATATGAATAAAATCAAAGATTTGTAGAATACCAGAAAAGATACCCGTTGAATTACAGCAGCAACTAAAAGCCTTACTGTTACTAAATCATCACAAAGTTGAATAATCGCAAGCGCGACGACAGCGCCTCTAAATGGGACGAAAACAATTTTGCTGATCATCCAGGGTGCATGATTTCTCAATTTCTCGTTATATTATACCATCCTCTAATTAGTTCTAATTATTCATATTAGAATCTGATTCATATTAGAAAATTAAATTATTCCAGAAAATCTAAGCACAACGTTCATCTCAGATTGTCTCTGGCAACAAATTCGCCATCTTTCGCGCATTCGTCCACACGCACGCACGTCAAACGCGATCGAGTACTTCTCGGACACACGGTTTTTAATATAAAAGCTCTTTTAACACGGACGGAAGCGTTACGAGGCACTGAGTAGGTATGCTCCAACGTAGGGCGCAAAATTTTAATAGATAGCGCTACTCTTGTAAATATAAAATTCTATCTTACTTTTAAATTAATTAGCTAAAAGTGATTTTCCGGAAATCTTTTTAAAGCAATAACGTAATAGATTCTATTAACAACTGTGTCATTGTCTGTGACAACTATAGAGGCATTTTTTTTCAAAATAATAAAGAATTATTTGCGAAATACAATGATACAGACGCAATCATGCAATTTAGCTGTGATGATACCAATTGAAAAAGAATTGATGAACATTTGATTATGTAGTCAGTCTTGAGAGTCCTAACAATTGAAGGCGTAATCAGAATATTTTCAAAAACTAAAGTCAAAAAATATAATAGTATAAAACATTAGGCATCAAATATATTATTATAAAAGAAAATATGAAATTTATTGTATTCGTATTACATTCCTGTGTTATGCAAATTGTTGGAAATTTATTTTAGTTATTGGTTCGTTACTATTAGCGGGGAATTAGTGCTTCAGAGACTTAGCAATCCTTGTGATGGGGCGCAAAGCAAATTCCAGCGTAGAGCACCAAAGGCGGTCATAACGCTTCCGGATACGGAAGTACAAGAGCACGGCACGATCAGCCAACATTGACAGATCATCGTCCTTTTTTTATTATCTCGAAGACTACTCCGCGACTGGAAAAATCGTGCCAATTGAAATACCAACTATCAGTAGTCCGATAATTTGCATGGCAATGCAAATGACCCCTACCAACATGGAAGGAATCATCATCGAGAATGTAGAATCAATTAAACCAGTCCAATCAGACGAAGAATTTACCAAGAGGTTATACTCATTCACGAATAGAATTTCCGATTTCTTGTGACTTCGTACGATAAAATATTCCATAGTTGTAACTTTAACGTAATTTCGAGTGATTTTATGTTTATACTTGATTTCAATTTTATTTCTTCAAAATTTTTAGTTGAAATGACTTCAACTAAGTTCTTATTTTAACTTGATTTCGAATTAATTTCAATGATGAATGCTTGATTGACTCTGTGAACGAGTGCCCCTCGAATTACCGCAGTTCTCAGCAAAACAACACTCTCTTAGCATGACGGTACGTCATCAGAATACACATTTGTCGTTCAGGTATATAAAATTCCGAAATTTAATTCAAAGAATTCTTATTTTGCGTGCATGATGTTAATAATCAGCTATGTTACAACTAAAAATTAAACTGAAGTTTTTTCCGAACATTTAAAAAGTATGCTCAAATTTATGTCATTTGAAAAGAATCACTTGATATAAAATGGTCTTATGGATACGATTATATTTATAATAAATAGCCTTATACAACTTTAGCCTTATAATATAAAAAACATTTACTGCAAATTATCCTCTGTTTCAAAAAGCAGTAAACTTATGTGTAATAATGCTGGTGACCAACAGATATAAAATGATTAAACAAATTCTCGATGAATGAAAAAAAATATAAATATCCAATATTTTTGGCCAAGTCTATACATATAATAGAAGATATAAAAAAATTAATGTTATAAAATATATATATGTATGTATTATAAAAAATATTAAGATATATAAAGGCATTAAAATATATATAATAAAATTGTGTATAAAATATATATTATATGCATTAATCCATGTTATATATATATGTTTGTATTTTATTGCCCATTATAATTACACAGGCCGATAAAATTTAGAGGGGGGGGGGGCTTATGCTTTGAACTTTGAAAGATATTTCCGTATGATTTTGATGCGCTGAAAGCGACTGTTTATTTCCATTATCCCTCCATTTTTCAAATAATCGCAAAAACAGTTTTTTCCGGCAGTATCTTCTTTATTAATTTTTTCCAGCTAAATAAAAAATGATATCAAGGTCTGTTTTGCAGCATTTAACTTAAAAATATTCCAACAATACTAAAAATATTTTTTTAATGTTTATAAAAATGTTTTATGCAAACCACAAACAGAAAAATCGTAAAAAACCGGAAAAAATTGACAAATTTTGAAATATAAAACCAAATAATATGAAAGAAAAAAATCACAAAAAATATCTGACAATTTATACTTATAGCTGTATGTTTTTAGTTTAAATACTTTTTTGAAAAATTAATTTTCGACTATTTGTTCAGAAGTTATTGAGTTTAAAGCAGCCAAAGCAGCCCGCGTGTCACTTACAGTGCGCGATATCCTCTCGAGTCTGAGTCACCGAATACAGAAGCATGTTGTGTAGTTTTTTTGATCACTGATTTCAAATCTGAAGTAAAAAATGTGCAATTCAAAATGGCAGATCCAATATAGAGGACAAGAATTTTTAAAAATCCGTACATGAAAATCGATATCTGGTGGTTTTGTTAGTCTCTGATTACTCTGTAATCACAATTATTGAATTAAAAGTAGCAGATCCAATGACGATGAATAGTAAATGTACATGAAACGGTGATTTTAGCGTTACCCTTATATTATATAATGAGATGATACATCCATTGGATTTTGAATTGTACATTTTTTACTTCAGATTTGAAATCAGTAACCAAAAAAGACTACACAACATGCTCCTGTATTCGATGCTTATGTGTCAGACTCAAGAAAATATCTCACTGTAGGTGACGCTGCTTTGGCGCTTTAAATTCAATAACTTCTGAACAAATAGTCGGAAATTAAATTAAAAACATACAGCTATAAGAATAAATTGTCAGATATTTTTTATGATTTTTTTCTTTCGAATTATTTGATTTTAAATTTCAAATTTTCAAAATTCAAAATTTGTCAATTTTTTCCGGTTTTTCCGAAGTTTTTTGTTTGCGGTTTACATAAAACATTTTTATACATAAAATATATATATGTATATATATTTTTTAAGCATCGAAAAAATATTTTTAATATTGTTGGAAAATTTCTGAATTACATCATAAAAAACGTGGTTATATATTTAAAACATATAAAAAGAAGAGCATAAAAAACCACCGCACAAGTTATAGTTTGTGATATTTAATTGTCATTACATTAATTAAAACATTAAACGTTTCGGCCACAATCTGGCCATCTTCAGTAAATTCATAATATTCTTAAAACGAGAGTTACATATAGTTGACATTAAATTCAACCGTCATATGTAATTATATAAACGTGTTCTTTCATATATGAAGATCCTTCGTACAATAATGTTACAACGCCAATTATCATATCATGAAAAGTGTAGAACGAGAATTTCCAAATTCTAATTTAAACAAATTTGTGTATCATTAATCTTCTAATCGGAATATGTAAGAATAGAATCGTTACCTGTTTTACAGCAAAAAAAATATAATGATGAATCTCAAGTACATCCTTTGCACAGATAGAAATTTGTCGTGACATTGTGTGTTGTTATTTGTCATATCATATATTTTATCACTATTTATATATATGAGTCAAAAATTTAGAAAGTTCTAGAATTATTTATTAAATGAGAGAGAGAGAGAGAGAGAGATCTTTCTTAAGAAGAGGCAGATAAACATCAGGCAAACTTTCCGTGTCACTTTGCTTATTGATACCACTTGTTTGGCTTTTTATATGTATCATTTCAGAAATTCTTCTTTTCATTAATGATTGTTCTGTGTCTAAAATTCTTATGTTATCCCAATCCAATTCATGCATCTCATTCAACTGGTGACGTGAAACCACTGATATCTCGGAAGTGGATTTTCTTATGTCAGCCTTATGTTCTTTTATACGAGTTTTTAATTTCCTTTTTGTTTGACAACATAAGAAGATTCACAATTTAAACAATTAATTTTGTAGACTATTCTACAATGGTCATCCTTAAGCAAAGGATCCTTTCCAATCTTTATAAATGTATTCATTTTATTCATAGGTTTATAAGCTATATTAAAACCATGAATATGTGAAAGTTTTTTAAATTTTTCAGATATTTTGCTTAAGTATGGTATCGTGAAAAATTTTTTTTTTGAATTAGAATCACGTTCATTATTATTTTCTTCACGATTTTGATCTAAATTAGTTCTACTTTCCAATGTTTTATTCTATTTTTTATTGTTGAAAATATGAATTTAAGAGGATAACCATTACTTAAAAGAGTGTGAATTAAATCAGAAATGTTTTTTTCCTGAAATTTAGGATGGGATAAAAGCAAAATTCTATCGAATTGCCCAATGATTACTCCCCTTTTATGTACTAACGGATAATTCGAAAAATATTATAATTTAAATATCTCCCAGAATTAGTAGGTTTTTTGTAAATATCGAAGATAATAATTCTTTCTTGTCTCATTAATTTTATGTCTAGAAAATTTATGCCGTTTTCGTCGCCAAAATCAACAGTAAATCTAAGCCTTTCATGATATGAGTTAAACAATTCTAGAACTCCTTCAACCTTTTCTTTATGCACAGCTAACACAATGTCATCCACATAACAAAAATAAAAAGACAAGATAATATTATTCGCAGTAATAATTTCTTGTTCTAAGTCTTGTAGAATTATGTTCGCTAATGTAGGAGACAAAGAAGAGCTCATTGGCATGCCAAAATCTATCTAAATATTTTTTTATCAAATTTAAAAAATGTTAATTATAATCATAATTGCTTTAATAAACTCATGTAACGGAATCGAAGTCTTATTTTCAATCAAGTTCCACCTACGTTCAATGCTTTTTAATACTAAATCAGTCGGAATGTTCATGTACATGGAGACGTGAGAACACGGAGACATCAAATGATATAATACTAAAATTTTTATCGATTACCTTTCCATTGAGTTTATTTACCAAATCAAAACTGTTTTTTACATAACTTTTATTTTTTTTACATAAAATTCTTTTTATTACTATTGTTTATAATTTCTTTTAAGAAGATCGCCAGTGAATAAAAATCACTGTTAATGCAGCTAACTATCAATCTTAGAGAGTGACCCTTATGAATTTTTGGCAGTCCATAAAAACTCGAAAGTTCGCCGTCAGATACATACAATTTTTTGTATAAATTTAGGTCAATGTACCCTTGTTTTTCCAATTTTTTAGTAAGTTACTGATTTCAGATGTTATTTTATTAGTGGGATCTTTATTTATTAACTTATATGTAGTATGATCATTGAGAATCTCGTACATTTTCTCTCTGTAACTTTCCCGATTCATAATTACTGTGGTATTACCTTTATCCGCTCTAGTGATTAGAATATCAGGATTCTCTGAGATAAATCGCTTAACTTCTTTTACATATAATTTTATTCTCGGCAGATTCAATGTCACAGTTCTTAATTGATTTAAGTATTTGGATTGTTTCGTTCCTAACCATTTTACAAACTTCATCGTCAGCTCTGAAAAGACTATGTTCAACATGTTTGATGAACTCACGTATACTCCTTTCTTTGCTGACAACATTATTAGGTAAATTGAATTTCTGAATTAAATACCGTAAAACAGACCTCAATATCATTTTTTGTTTAGCCAAAAAAAATTAATAAAAAAGTTACTTCTGGAAAAATTGTTTTTGTGATTATCTAAAAAATGGAGGATGATAAAAAAACGAGCAATGTAGTCGTTTTCAGCGCATCAAAATCGTACAGAAACATCTTTCAAAATTCAAAGTGCAAAATCCTCCCTAAATTTGTCGGGCCCTTATTTAGATAAAATTTCTCGAAAACTTGATTGATTTAATTCTATTATACTAAAGTATAAAATCATTTTTTAATATAATAAAGTTAAATTGCAACAAAAATAAATGCATTTATTATATAATGGATGAAAGCTATTGATTGAAGATACATAGAAATTGATCAGTTCAACCGTTACTGAGATTCGATAATCTTGATCTGTCGCAATTCGTCGACTCATAAAGGGATTTGTCGATCTCACGCCATGACGTCGATCTCACTGCGTTTATTTTAAAGATACTCCGAGATACTCGAGATACTGTATATTTCCAGATGAGGGGAAAGGTTAATACGATTTTGAAAAAGAAATAAAAATTGATAAAAACTATGAGCAAGAAAAAATCTTAAAGATAAATAATTGTAAAAAAAATTCTAAATAATAAAAATAGATATGTATAAAAATAGATATATGTTTAAGTGTATTAAAATTCTCCTTAAATAAAAATAAATAAATATTCGTTGTAAAAAAAGTTTCAATCTTCTTTTAAATTAGAGTGTTATTGTTTAAAGCATTTTTAAATAAAATTTATAACATTTTAAGAATAAATGTTTTGTAATATTGACAAATGTATACTGTGATATACTTGTAATAATTAAAAATTACTTTAAATACAAAGCGCCACTGTGATCTGAATGTTGAGATGTTGTTATTTAATATAAACGGTCTTATTTTCAATCTTATTGTTTATACACGCGCGCTTACAATGCGTAACTCTCTATACATATCAGTTATTGCGAAGAATATTTTATTGCTAAGGTCTCGGTAGTCTAAAGCCTCAGGACGCTTGCACGGAATGCAAGAGATCTGGCTTCATCTCCCGGCCGAGGCAATATTTTTCGCAATAAGTTTATTATAGTTTTTTAAGATTAATTTGGGAAATTTGATGGGATTATTAATATTTCAGATTGATTGCATTGAAAGTCCGACAATCATATCGGCACGCAATTATCATTTTCTGAAATTAATTCATTTATATACCATATATTAGTTCAACATCTCAACATTCAGACCGTAGTGGCGCTTTGTATTTAAAGTAATGTTATTTAACATAAACAGTCTTGTTTCCAATCTTATTAATTAAAAATTATAACGATTTGTATGCATGAACAAATCTTTCTTTGTAGTAACACATTTTGTAAAACAATAATAAGAATATAAATAAAAAAACAAAACAAAATTGGATAAATATATAGAAAAGGGACGCTTCCAATGACCTTGACATATTATCAAGGTCATGAACCTGAGTAACTTCCAACAGGTTTTAAGTAACGGTCGCTGTTCGTTAAAAAGTTATTAATAAAAAAAGTTTGAAAAATTATGTCTCTTCTACTGTATAAAACAGAAATTTTTTATTTTTAAATATATTTTACGACTTTCCGATAAGGCTACCTCTTATGAAAAAACTTTCAAAATTTGAATGTTTATACTTAATTCAATATTACGTAGGCTGCTGGAAAAGTTTCTTTGCAAACAATATGAAAAAAAAAATGTAAAATTCGGTAAATGGCTTTATTGTTTTTCGAAGTATTCGCCTTTAAGACTGATACATTTTTGCACATGCTCGAACCAATTTTTTCACTCTGAGGCTGTAACCTCAGAAATCAGTGTACGAAATGTTTCAACAGCTGCTTCAGGCGACTCAAATCGCTCATCACGCATCTTCTTTTTAATGTTTGGGAACAAAAAGAAGTCATTAGATAATAAATCAAGTAAATACGGACAATGAATCATCAATTCGACATTTTTACTGGATAAAAAAACAACGGTTTGACGTGCTGTATGACAGCTGGCGTTGTCATGATGAAGGATGAAGCAACGATTTCGATTTGTTCTACGCAATTCAGTTATGACTTCTGGCAAACAAATTGTTGTATACCAATCAGTATTTACAATCCTTCGATCCTCTAAAACCACGGTTGTCACATGTCCGATATAACCGAAGGAACAAGCAATTTGCTTGGCAGCACTGCGTGAACGAATAACTTTTGTTGGTTTCATTTTGAAATACCCAAACAGTGGATTGTTGTTTTACTTTCGGGCTCATACGAATAGATCCATGTTTCGTCCCCAGTAACGATGTTGTAAACCAAATTTGACCGACCTCGATTGAATTTCTTGAGCATTTCTTTGCTCCATTTAATACGAGTTGACTGTTTTTGAGCTTTGGTTAAATTGTGTGGGAAAAAAGTTTCCATACGCTCAAGTGATCATGCAAAATCATGTATTGCTTTTATTTCAATGCCTAAGGATGTCTGAATCTCGCGATGTGTCATATGCCGGTCTCGCTCAATCATTTCACGCACAGCATCAACATTAGTGGTAACAATAGACGTGGATGGACGACTTTCACGGAATTTGTCACAAAGAAAGGGTACGTCCACGCTGGAATTCGTCAAACCAATTATAAACAGTCTTATTGGATGGGGCTTCATCCCCAAAAGTCAAATGAAGTCGATCGATGCATTGTTTCGGAGTTAGATTACATTTGTAATCGTAAAAAATCAGTGCCCGAAAATTTTCACGCGAAATTTCTATTTTCTCACAAAATAACTTCTTTTAAAATACTATGCAAACAAAACTAATTGGCTTGGGTACAAACTGTCACCTGAATTATAGGTTAAAAACGTCTAATTTTATAATATGAGCAGAACGGCGCTACTGGAAGTATTAGATTGCAGAAACTTTTCCTAACAGCCTATGTATTTCTGAGTCTGAATTTGAGCGTTATCCTCAATTTAAGAGTTAGCTTGAGTGTTATCTTTAAAATTATAAATGTTATTCCATAATTACTTGTTTCAGTTTTATTGCTAAAATACGTATTATTGGTTTGCATCAGATTCCGGAATATACATGACAAAATTATAATTGAAAAAAATTTATTCCCTGATTTGAAAATTAATTTCGTTATTTCCCTATGTAGTAACCCATCCAATTTTGTATTCTATCCAACGTTGCTTAACCTCTGCAATTATGCGGGAACTGCTACTTCGATTTTCCATAAACTCCTAACGTTAATTGACATATAATAGTTGTGACATATCTTTTTTAATAGATATTGTCAATATTGGTCTTTTCCAATTGTAATAATGATAAGAAAAGAAACCGGTAATCCACAACATATTCTCTCCCTGTTACGAAAATCACCAATAAGAATAGAAAAAATCGGAACTTACAGCGCGGATGGAGCCAACTTAAAGGCAACTTTCCAATGACTAATTAAAATTGTTATCATACCAAATGGTAGGAAAAATCCTACGATTCCTCGATTTCTCAACCAGAAACCATACCCTACCAAAGAATCATCTCCAAAAACTGTCTATATAAACCGCAACATCACGAGACACGATATCGAAAAAAATCAGTTCCATATAGCTCTATATAGCTCTGTGTAATTATACTTTTCAAAGTTATCTCATCAGTGCAAATTCTGAAGCGACCGTTCCACCGGCCCAAAGGCCCTTTCGCTCCAAATGATTAGAGACACCACTAAATCATTGAGACCTCTAAGAGTTGAGACTTCCAGGAAACCTCAAAAATACATTTCTAGAAAACAGTAAGTCTCTCCTTTCAATTACTTATTTCGGGAATCTAACTAGATAATTCTCTAAAAAAAATCTTAACTAATCTCCCTTTCAGCCTCTGCAATCTTAATTTTCCGCTTCCACAACTCATCTATTGTCCTTATCCTTCCACATTCATCGAATTCCTTTACTTAGAAATCCGCCTAATCCGCGAACTTCACTCTCTCATTATCTGTCTTCTTTTTTTTTACACAGAGCCTGACAATAAAACATTTTTGTATTTAAAAATCATTGTGAGTGAATCGGCCATGTATACGCCTTTCCCGCGCGGCTAAACGTCTACGAACTCAACGCCTCAGAAAGGCCCGTCGGCTTCTAAACGAGGCCTATCAAGCGTATCTCAATAGCATAAATAATAATAATAATGATAATAGCAATAATATTAACACTATTGGTTTAGATAACGATAGTATTAATAACGATATATATAATAGTCGAGCTAGTAATAATGACAATAATGATAACAGCAATAATATTCGGAAGCCCTCCCCCTGGGTCTTCTTCCCCTGCAGAATCAATCTCGTCACAGTTAATACAAAGAATATTTCCTGACACTCCCCCTTCTTCTCCCAGTTCTCCTGCTCATTCAACATCAAGTGTGGAGTTCTTAGGTAAAGTCCCACCTCTCCGTTCTCGTTACTACTTTTACCACGGTAATCCCCAATCATTAACTTCTCTCTTTCAATTCCAAATTCTATCGAATCCTCCCAAATACTTTTATCATAGATCTTAAAATCGCAGATTTCGAGCGCGTCAGAATCACAATAACCGGATAATCACCAGAGGCCCTTATACCGGTTTTCCTTCCCCACTCCCTCCAGCCTTTCTTAGTCCCAGTAGCCTTTTTTTTAAATTTCTTTCCCTCCTTCTCATGTACAATTAACGAAATTAGATAAATACAATTCAGTCGTGAACACACACACACACACACACACACACACACACACACACACATACACACTCATATACACATCTACACTCACACCCACCCCATACGCCCCCACCCACCCCTATCCCCACACCTCCACTCACACCCACACCCACACACACACGCGCGCGCGCGCGCGCGCGCATGCACCTACATATCCTAACAACACCTTTATTTAATACAATAATTTAGGCCCACACTAATGTCGCGAATACACACACTTTTCTACATCGCAACATTCACACCACTCAGTTAGTTATTAAGTACCGGATAACTCTTGTAATTTAGAAATGTAAGATCCTAGTATAGTATAAAATTAAACAATTTATTGTTAAACAATTTGTTGTTAACAACTTAATTGAATTTTTCTAATAATAAATATAGACACACACACACAGAGCTTTGTTAAAATGATTTACTCTAATTTCTTTTACTTCCTCGTACGAATATCCTGCTACCATAGGTTCACACACGGTCTTGCCCCGGGTTAAAGGGATTAAGTTCCTTGACCCAAAATAGGACCTACGATCGCATGATTCTTGAAACCTGAGTCGTAGCATCTTATGTTGTTGACCTATGTTTCGGAATCACCTAGGTGCATTCGACTCGCCTTCCACACGGATGCGTGCGAAACAAAGTGTCTGCTTTAATGTCCTTTCACATTTCATCCTTCCTATTCCTTCTTTTTCTAAATCTATTTCTGGAGTTTGGACATAACACTGTCATTCTTATATGCGGTTTCGCCACAAAATGGACTTACTTCTCATAAGAAGAAAAGGCATTTCTATAAGAAAACACATCAAATAAGCAAATCTTTTGGAATTTTCCAAGTTTTTTAAGAGTGTGCTTTCTGAGCCTCCCTGATGAAAAAAATGTCTGGAAATTTCATTGCAAATGCCTGAAAACATTTTTCTGGAATTTTTAGTAATATCACCGACGAGATATTACTAAAAACCGACATCCTTAGGGGAATTCACATCCTTGTTAATTTTGAAACTATTAAGAATAAAAAACTGATAATATTGTACTAATTTTATGATTTATTAGTATTATTTATGCATTTAATACTCAATAATACTCGATTTTTCTTTAAAATTGTGATTTCAGTATTATCAAATATGTCATGTCAAAACCAATAATTATAAATTTAAAACAAAGCTAAAGGGAGTCTCGGATAAATCGTTCCTCGGATTAATATCATGTCAGTCACAAAATAAACTGACACGATATTAATTCGAGGAACAATTTGTTTTAATTTATATCTTATGAAAATTATGAATCAATGTTTGCGAATTTCTTTGTTTCCTGTTGAGATGAGTCACACGATTATTATTACTGATTTTATAATTATTAACCTAACAGTAATAATTGTAATAATTTATATAGCGTATTGATCACTGCATTTTTGTCAATCTGCGAGTGACTTACTTTCAACGATATATTATATTTTACTTTTTCGCTGAAGATGACTCCAAAGTAAGTCGAAACATTCGATACAATAAATGAAGACAACCGCCAACACCTGAGTATTATTTGCATCTTCTAACTCTTCGCTCTTACATCAGCATTAGACTCTGATTAGCCTTGTTCTGAATTTCTAATTATTGGTTTTAAGATTGAGAGTCCTTATTTATATGTTTATATATTTATGTAATTGTTTATGTCATGTCAAAATTTAATTATCAACAAAGATGATAACTACGAAGAAAAAAATGGTAATTTTTCAGCAATATATAGGATATTATAGCTTTAGCATATTTATTTTTGAAGCATTTATGTAATAAAAAAACATGAATATAAAAATGTATTAGCCAAATATTTATGTATATAATATATTTATGTATATAATAGCAAATTTATATCAGTTGTTGATAATGTCAGCGTTCTTCAATTACCCCCGGGTTCATTGGGACTCTTTATACCGCCGAAAATTTGCTCAGGGTTAAGGGGATGTTGGAGTGTCCTGTTTTATCATTAAATTTTAAAAACGCCTTTCTCGTAACTGTGTTTATGGATTGAAAAATCCTTCTCCACAATTAAAGTATCGACAACAACGCAAGTCGCCAGCTACATTTGAATACAAAAAACGAAAGAAAATTAAAGATTACAGTTTTGTTATCGGCTTCTGTAGTCAACACATCACAATTTGTGTTGCATATAAGAGTTTCAGATTTGCACGTTCATAAAAAGTAGCTGGCGAATTGCGGAAAACCTAAACGAACAATCCTATGCTTTTAGAAACGCGGTAGGAGTTTTAGTATAAGAGAAAGACGTGTACAAAAATTTCGTTTGTATATTACGAGTGAAATTGACATGTAGCCATGAAACTGAGTAGTATTA
>NW_011627607.1:57606-99802 GCF_000204515.1 Acromyrmex echinatior | reverse complement strand
CAAAATATAATTTTAATATTGCATATATCATTAATTCACTAACATGTTTATGTCTTCACTAATATGTCAATAATATTTTTTGTGTTATTGTGTATATACACATATATTATAATACACATAAAATGTAATTGTAATTCGTATTCATGAATGTCTTTTTATATACAACATTAGAATTACATTTTATATATCATTATACACATTATAATATAAAATTTTAATATTGCTTAAAAATGGACATAGAGAATATCTGCATGAATATCCATATATATATATATATATTATGATGTTCATTTATGATAATATATTATCGTAACCTAAAATGGCATTGGATGTAAGAAAAAAGTGCTATTACGGCTTCGTATCGATATATCTTAATTAAAAATCTGTATTTTATGTATATTACAGACTTTTAGTACTGGTGATATATATTAGAACACGGCCTACATTGCATGTGTATATAATACAACTAAATATGTATATAATGCAACTAAATTTCTAAGATCCGATTCTACAAATATAAGATTAACTTCAATTATGTTTATTTTTTTTTCAATTCTAAAATTGGAAAATTTTCCAAAATAAATCTTACATTGTGAAACCGACCCTAATACACGTCCCTGTTAAGATGGTAATGTAGGAAACGGAATAAAAATATCGATAATTAATCGATCGAATTTCCTGCATGATCATATTAACTTCAGAGGGCGAAAGCAGCTTATACATTGGAAATGAAAACCTGTAATATCGACCTTGATCAACTTCGGCCTTCGCTCCAGCATCCCCTTAACGATCTTTAATAGTATCTCGTCGGTAACATTCAAAGACTTTCTAAAAAAAATTCAGGAATTATCAGCGATTTCACTGAAAATTATTTTTAAGTATCTGAAAGGCTCTGAATTTCACTGAAATTCGGAAATTCAATAATGTCTCTAAAGATAGAATTTTCATAGTTTCTCACTTTTCAGAAATTTTCAGCGAATTCTCTGAAAGTCATTTTCCAAGTATCTAAAAATTCCTGAATTTAGCTGAAATTTGAAGATTCAATGATATCTCTGAAGATAGAATTTTCATGGTTTCTCACTTTTTAAAGACTTTTAGCAAATTCTCTGAAAATAATTTCTAAGCGTATAACAGTCCTCAAATTTCGTTAAATTGGAATTTGAATTAAATTTAGTGATATTTTGGAAAATAGAATTTTCGTAGTTTCTCACTTTTCGGAGGTTGTCAGTTTCTTTGAAAATTATTTTCAAAGATCTCAAAGTCCTTGAATTTTGCAGGAATTCAATGATGTCTCTGAAATCTAAATAAACAATAAATAATATACTTATCAATTGAAGAAACAGTGTAGCACGTAATGTAGGAAAACTCATTTTCCAAAGATCCCAGGTTCGAATCTCTCAGTAAGAAATGACTATGGGATCGATGTCAATTCGATGATTTCGACGTCGAATCGATATTGATATCGATTTCATAGTCATTTCTCACTGGATCCACTAGATAATTATATTTTCAATTATTTCAGGTAAAATCGTTACACGTATATCTTGCATGGAATAACTTCTATTAAAAAAAGAAATAAAATTTATAAGTCTTAAAATATGAATTTTTTTCCCAGTATCGTATTGAAAATCGCTGAAAATCTCTGATAAATTCTGAAAATATATGAATATACTAATAAAATATATGAATATAATAAATTTTATGAAAATTTTTAAAAATTCTCTGAAAAATTCTTTGAAAAGTTCGGCAACGTGTCCGAAAATACAGACATTTTCAGAAAATTTTATATATTTTTTCAAAGAAATTTTCAGAGAAATTTAGAGAAATTTTTTACTAGGCTCCGAATGTTTTTTTTTTAACTATTTCATATGTAAATTTAAAATCTGATCTAATCAATAATATTTTAATGTTAAAACTGCATTAATTATTGTTTTCAGTTTTTATACCAGTATATACAGGGTGTTCAGTAAAGACTGAACAATAAAGAGTATCAACAGAAAGAATAACAACGCTTAAAATTCTAATGTCGAGGGTATAGTACACATCGGTAAGAAAATGGACCATTAAATTTTAACACAAATTTTTAATATCTTTAAATAACAATAATTCAATAAAAAAATCATCGTATCGAGATAAACAGCTCAAGTTAAAGCTTGAGCATTCCCTTTGATGACCATGGAGAGCAAATTTGAGTTACACAAAATGTAATACAAAATGGCGGACGTTGAAGGCGGACATCGCAAAATAGTTAAAAAAAAATTTTTTTTTAAACGTATGAAAAGAAGAGCATAAAAAACCATCGTATTGAAGATTAATAACAGAATATAAACAGAATATTGTTTGTGATATTTAATTATCATTACATTAATAAAACATTAGACGTTTCGGCCACAATCTGACCATCTTCAGTAAATTCACAATATTCTTAAAACGCAGAATTATATATAGCTGATAATTGAATTAAATTCAACCATCATGTGATATAATTATATATAAACGTGTTCTTTCATCATGTGAAGGTGCCTCGTACAACAATGTTACAGCGCCAATTATCATATTACAAAATATGTACAACAAGAATTTCCAGATTCTAATTTAACAAATTAACAAATTATCATTAATATCTTCTAATCGAAATGTATAAGAATAGAATCGTTACCTGTTTTACAACAAAAAATGATGAATCTCAAGTACATCCTTTACACAGATGGAAATTTATCGTGATTAATAACACATTGTGCGTTATTATTTGTCATATCATATATGTTACCACTATTTATATATATATATAAGTCAAAAGTTTAGAAAGTTCTAAAATTATTTATTAAGTGTGAGAGACATCTTTCTTAAGAAGAGGCAGATAAACATCAGGCAAACCTTCACTATGCTTATTGATATACCACTTATTTGGTCTTTGATGTATATCATTTCAGAAATTCTTCTTTTCATTAATAATTGTTCTGTGTCTAAAATTCTATGTTATCCCAATCCAATTGATGCATCTCATTCAACTGGTGACGTGAAACCACTGACATCCCAGAGATGGATCTGTCAGCCTTATGTTTGTTTATTCGAGTTTTTAATTTCCTTTTAGGCGTGTACATACGTACGTGCTTGTGTGCATTATGTATCTTTAGTAATGTGTATTATCTCTGCAACGGCAGGAGGAATAGTATAATTTTAGATAAGACGAAATAAGATATTTAATTGATAGTATGCCTCGACGAATACATGAATTGATAAATGCGAAAGGAGGCAATACGCATTACTAAAGACACACAACACTTGATTCCTACTACTTCCAGCAGTTAAATGGGAATCTGCTCGTTTGCTACCAATTTGCTCGTAATTTGCTAGCATTTTGCTATCAGGATCACTTATTTAATACAAATACATATATTGATATACCTTAATGTGAGATATATAGCTGATCGCAATGGACGAGGCAGGCTTTTGCTATTCGTTGTGTAGGTATGTCCCTTCAACTTTTACTAACATTCATCGACGAATATGGCTTTCTTCATCCATTTTTATGAAAGGAAAGTTCTTTAGCATTTCATTGTCATGTTAGCATAGACAAATAATCGTCACCATCTAAAAACAGTAAATAATACCGCCAATTATGATATTATCTTGTATGATTGTAATTGTGTGTAAAAAAAGTTTTTCACAGTCAAAGAGTATAATCGTATTTCTCAAATCTTTATTACAATAACACATAAATACACATCAATATTTCACTTAGCATAATTATATAAAATAAGAATAATATTAAAAGAGAAAGACAGAGAGAGAGAGAGAAAAGAGATAAAGAGAGAAAATTATATAGGCTAATTATCATATTGCCTATTAAGAACGTGTCCCTAAGATGTCTCTCTTTTGAGTAAAAATATTGTACTAATACGAAGATATTTCCAATAAACACATATTGGTATAAACATATTAAGAATTTTAAGCAGGACCGTACATGTGAATACATCAAATGCGATAAAGAAAGCCAAGATCAAATTTTGGATGTTATAAATAATACATTATATATTCTTTTATTAAATCAATTAATTTTTATTATCAATTTATTTTTCCAGATATAATTGCGAGCCGATAACTTTCAGTTTCAACACAATCATTCTAAAACGCTAATAATCTCTAAATTAAATTAGAAAAAAAAAAGAAAGAAAGTAAGACATTTATTGTAAAAAATTTGTATACATGCGGCCATATAATTTAGGGGAGATTATTAGTGTTTCAGAATGATTGTGTTGAAACCGAAAGTTATCGGTTCGCAATTATATCTGGAATAAATTGATTTAATAAAAGAGTATATAATGTATTATTTATAACATCCAAAATTTGACCGATTTTGACTTTCTTTATTGTATTTGATACATGTTGGTATATTATGCGTTTATGAAAAGTATAAAATTGATTATGGTATAAAATAGGAATGCACCGGATATCCAGAAAATATCCGTCATTATTCGATATCTTTTTAGTATCCAATCGGACAACCGGATATCATTAAGCTTTCCATTTAGTGACAAAAGTCGAATATCTTTCTATTTTTGTTACTCATTGAATGTTAAGAAAGAAAGAATGATGCTTGTGTCGATTTGTGTAAATTTAGTACTTTCCAAATGGAAAGCACTAAATTATTATCCGATTAAAATTTTATATGGACGGTTTTCGTCAATTATCATTAATTATCAAGTATAACATCTGCGCAATATGACGATATTGACAGCATCGTTAAGAATTATGGCCGCAGTCCTTGTATTCTGTGACTCCTTGTACAGTCGTTATGAATTCATAACGACAGTTGTGCAGCTTTTTTACTTCCGGATACATATGGCTATGGTTATGTAAATGGGAATCTGCTCGAATTTGCTACCAATTTGCTCACAATTTGCTAGCATTTTGCTATCAGGGTCACTTATTTTAATACAAATACATATATTGACATGTATACCTTAATGTGAGATATGTAACTGATCACAATGGACGAGGCAGGCTTTTGCTATTCGTTGTGCTAGGTATGTCCCTTCAACTTCAGCTTTTTTATATAAAATATCTGCGCAATTGTCATTATGAGTTCATAATAATTGCACGAGTTACAGAGCCTGCACAGACTTTTGCAGAGTATATAAGGGAATCAACCAATCGAAATTTTTTTTTTCTATGGAATAGAAGGAAAGAAAAGAGTCTGATTAGTTGATTCGCTTATGCATTATACGTTATGCAAAAGGCTGTGCTGCGGCCTTTATAGAATCAGGTCTCTGATATTCTTACATCATGATATCACCCAGGATCTCTACATATATTATATCCACATATATTAATACTAATACATATACAAGCATGGCGCATTTCTTTATATCTTTCAAGGTTACCACTTGACGCATATGTATAAATCAATATTATTGGAGATTACTTTTTTCCAAAGAGTCAGTAATCTAAGGGCCATCACACACAAAAAAAACTTAAGCTATGTAAGCAGTAACTAATCCAACACGTTGATTTCCTTACTACTTATATTTTACTGCTTAACTTTTTTTGTGTGCTGCGATCCTTCTTAAATTGCTAAGTCTTTTGAAAAAAATAGTGTAATGTATATATGGCTTTACAGTCTTTACTGTAACCAACTCGCTTACTGTTTTACTGCTTAAATTTTTTGTGTGCCCTAATAATATGTATAAAAGTTCGTGATGCAAGAAATATTATACGATTTCTATTGTGATTGTGATTGTGATTGTTATTTCGCTTATTGCTTATGTCCTTATTGCCTTAAAGCCGGGAGCACACACTTTTGCATAACGCATTATGCAAAGGGCGTAAGAAAATTAATCAATTAGAGGCCTTTATTTCGTGTAAAGATAGGACATAAAGATTTTTTATTAGTTCGTTTGCTTTACTCTTTACTCTAAAAAATTTAAAGTATTAAAAATGAAAACAAGAATGATATTTTGAGACCTATGCCAAAAAAATATATCTCTTTAAGTCGTTAATCGGACAATCTTCGATTAATTTGGCTTAAATCAATCATCAATTAATTTATCTTTAATTGAATTCGCTCATATCAATTGTCAATTAAATAACTTCCAATTAATTTCGCTTAAATCAATCGTCAATCGAGCGATCTTCGATTAATTTGGTTTAAATCAATCGTTAATCGAATGATCTTTAACTAAATTTGTTCATATCAATTGTCAATTAAACGACTTCCGATTACTTCTGCTTAAATCAATCGTCAGACAATCTTCGATTAATTTGGCTTAAATCAATAATTAATTTAATTATCTTTAATTGGATTAATTCGCTCATGTCGACTATTAATTAAACATTAAGCGATTTTTTTTCAATTAACTCTCTTTGAGTGAATCATCAATCCAAAAATTTCAATTACATTTGCTTAAATCAATCGTAAATTGAATAATATTCTGAATTGAATTCTGTTGTATCATTTGTTAATTAGATATATGATTTAATTTGAAAAGTTATTGATTAGATCCATCCCTGAATACAGTTTTAGAACGAGTTTTAGAACTACTTCCGAAGCACCCAATAAACACATTATGCGTTTGATACATTATGCGTTTATTGAACATAAGTATGATATGAAATTGGAATTAGCATTATATAGCATATAGTTAAAAAATAGTTTATGAAACACTAACGTTTAAAATACGTGTAAAAATAGTATATAATATTTTAATTAAATAAACGTATTTTAATACGTTTATAATTTGCGAAAAACATTTTTTTAAACAATGTATTAAGAATCACTAACGTACTTAATGGTATATCGTACATATGGATTTTGTTCGGGAAATATTTGATAAACTGATGCGTATAATCTTACAAGGGAACACAACCAGTATGTTTGTATGTTTGTATGTCGTCGATTTAAATGAGCTTTTGGTATATTGTTCTACAAACAAAAATAAGAGACAAGTATTTTTTTATACGTGCTGAGTCGCATGTTAAGGGAGTGAAGAAAATCTCCTCTCCCTTGAAATCCTCCCTTGAAGAAAAATTTTTTTTTTTCGGAACAAATATTTTCGAAACTATGAGAGATAGAAAAAAATTTCTAGAATGAAAATTGAATGATTGCAAGAGTACTTTATAACTATAATAAAACAAATTTTTTTTAGTTATTTATTTATTGTATACCCCCCCCCTATACTGCTCCCTTCACTATTATTTTCAAAAATTTTTTAATTTTTTATATGACCAAAAAATTAAAGAGTATTTTACACTGAAAACAATGTGTGTATTATAACAAACGATGTGTATTTACAAATCATGTTCCGAAAAGAGATATGAACGAAAACGTCTCTATATACGCGCTCCGTACGTATTCGTCTCATATTAAGTTAGTTGCGCGAGATAGCGAGGCAACACAGTTTATCACAGTGCAGTAGTGAAATAAGTTTTGTAAATAATAATAATAATAACAATAATAATAATAACAATACCAACAGCAACAGTGACTTTGTCAACCTGCTAAAATCAGTCAAATACTTTTGAAGGTACGTTTATAAAAGAATATACAAAATATTTTGAACAATTAAAAACAAAGCATTAATAAAGAAATTAATACTTTAATAAAATTTTATTCATTTCATTTTCATCGTAGAACAGCTAATTCCATTTATATTGACATCAATAATGTATTGATAAGGCGATGTAAAAAATATGTAGATTTGCTGACATAGATAAAACAATAATTTTTGTCTGCGTATGTTAATGACATAAGTATAAAAAGGGACAAATCGTTGGAATGAATTCAGTTTCGTTTTTGATTTCGAATAAGTACTACTAATTGCTAATGTTACTGTTGGCTAATTGGCTAATAAGTATTTATTTTTTATAACTGCATTATATGTTGGTCGTACAGTAGCTAATTGCAGTGTTCAATGTTAATATGAATAATGTATTGCAAAACATTGCGTCTTATTAATCTAGACGAAAAATAGTATTCAACTGTTAGGATTTGATGAAACAATATATTTATAATTTGATAATATTTTTAAAATAAAACACTTGTAGGAAGATGTCATACATACATTGTACAAAATTGTCTTTTCCCTTGTTCAATGAATTCCTTTGAATGATAATCAAATAAGAAGATATCAAATTTATTATGAAATAGACAATAAAAACTTTTTTCTCTTTCTTTTAGTAATTATTATATTGAAAATGGACATGTAAATAATATTTATAATTTTTAGAAAATAATGCGGTTTAATCCACGAAATGTTATAATACTGCTGTTTGCAGTATTTACTGTTGTGGACTTTCCAGAAAGGTCCTATAACAACAGAAGAAGTTACGATGCAGAGAAAAATGGAAAAGATAATAAAAAAAATGTACGAAAACTACTATGAAATTGAACAAGAAGAATCGTTGGATTTTTTGAACTCATATGATGTACCAGAAGCACAAGAAATAGAACTCGTAGATGAAGAAGAAAATTATACACGCAATGTAAAAGAAATGGTTTGTGACATCGACGATATTTCAGCAGAATATAAAAAAGGAGCAGTTGAATATTGGAGAAATGATAAGTCGAGAACATGAATCTGTAAAATCAAGATTTCGGAAAGTAATGTCAGCAGACCAATTACGACATGGGAAAAGCAAATGAATGTAGGTGGTAGTAGACTTGAAAAGTTGGAACGAATTTCAGTATACACATTAGATAAATTTATTGAAGCTCGTAAAGGGGCAATGATCTATGATATTGATATTACACGATGAGCTTTGCAAGCGCAAGTAAACTTATTAGGTTTTAAAGCATCACACGAATGGGTTAGAAGATTTAAGCTCGCGCAACAAATTGTATCTAGAAAAGTTATGAAATTTATAAAAAAGCTTTAATGTCAAAGGTAGCTTTACAAGCAGACAGCAATAGGTTTATTGAAAATGTCAAATATTATATTGACCGTTATGGAATTGAAAATGTATATAATTCGGAGTGATCTTCAATTAGAATTGCATGCTGGTTGTACATTGGCACAGAAAGGTGTAAAAAAAGTAGAATCTGTAGCACAGTCAATATCTGCGATTACGCACAGTTATACAATACAACCTGTTATTTCAGCCGATGGTAGATTATTATCTCTACTTCTTATATACTTCTTAAAAGAACCTAGTGGGACATTAAGTCCTAGGATACAACATTTTTATTATGTTAAAATCTGGTAAATTAACATCTAATCATTTTGAAACTTGGATAAGAAAAGTACATTATATTATCCAAATGGACCAAATTCAGTTTTATTGTTAGATTCATGGACTGATCATTGTCCGGGTATAATTCAAAGAAATAGACCAGATTCTGCACAAGATATTGTTTTATTAATTATATCGGCTGGAACAACAGGAAAAATACAACCGTTAGGATTCCGTTTAAGAAAAAATTTCATCAAGCATTTTTCAGATGTAGTCATGCTTTTAGATCTTGATGTAAAACTTCATTCTAGAAACGTTATTTTAAAATTACAGTCATTAACGCACAATCAGTTTTCATCGTCAAGATTTACTAACTTGTTTAAATACGCTTGGTACAAAAGTGGAACATAGGCCAGAATTTGACCGGTCGATTTTTGTTTTCAAAAACATTCGAAAGCAACATGCGATATTTGTGGTGAAATAGTTGTAATTATTTGCGCATGATGCAAAAAATCTCTCTGTATCTTTTTTCCATGATCATCATATTTGTAATCTGTATGAACCGTAAATATTGTAATGATTTACATGTACACATTGTAAAGAAATAATTTTAAGCAATGTCTAAAAAAAGACACATGGTGTGTGCTTTTCACGTTTTAATTATAGTAAATACAAAATAAAAACAAATATTGATTATTGACATTTTATATCAATACAAATACCATATTATATTAATAAAAACATCAAAAATTAACAATAACTTTAAAAGTATCATATCGTAGAATTGCAAATAAAGAAAGTAAAACAAATTATATATATGTATATGCTAGCCAATTTATTACAGTGATATGAAGTACAGTAATATATAATTAATTATTATAATATATAATTAATTATTAGTACTTATTTGAAATACTAATTGTAAGAGTACTGAACAACAATGCTTTTCATACTTATTGTTAAAATAAGTAATTAATTATTGTCTTTCAATATTAGTCAATATTAGATTTCTATAATACCATTACTTCTCAATTCATACTCTGTAAATATAAAAATAAATTTATGTAATTAACGTACCATATTTTTTAATGTTTTTCTCACATGCACAAATAATAGTACTTACAAATTTCCGCCTATCTACCTCAATCCTTGCAAATTCCATCGTCAGTTTTGGTAATATTTCAAAAGAATTTCCTCGACTAAAAACTTCTAATATTCGAGAAAATTCCATTGGATCTCGAGTACAAGTTCGAAATTGAGTTCCAGAGTACTTGTAAATTATTATCGGCATTCTGCGACAAATTGTTTTTTTTTCATTATTAGCTAGACGTCTCTGACATTGATTATAAAATAGGATATGCAAGTTTACACAGTTATTATAATGTTTTTTTATAAATTAATAAGTAGAAAGGAAAGTGTATTAAAAACATATATTATTAATAAATGCAATATAAATTGTTAATAATGAAGTACCTTTTTTTGTCATGAGTTCATAAGAAGTACCGCATTTACAGGTTACTTCAAATTTATATTCACAAGTTTCATAGTTGCACATTTTATCCATTTTCAATTTATATGAAGCACCGTACTTGCACGTTATTTCCATAGCAAAATCAACTGACTATGCACAATCAATGCTGCATATACTGATTTATTGCACATAGGAGCAAATCGATTTTTTGCATTAATAAGACATATCATATCAGTATCAGTGACCTCGCCCTAATAAAATAAAAGATTCAAAAAACGTCGGCATTAGTATATGGATAAAAACACAGCGATAACCAGCTAACCCTCATCTTTAAAAATACCTGCATGGAAAAAACGCTACAATCGGAAATGATAATTTTCGTTCATCAATACATTTGATTGTGATAACTGTAAAATGAACATATCATTATCATTATTTCTGGTTGTGGTAACTATAGCAATTTTTTCCGTGTGCGAAAGCATTATCAAGATGATGCCTTATAAATACATTATTGATGTCAATATTAAATAGAATTAGCTGCTCTACGATGAAAATGAAATAAAATTTTATTAAAGTATTAATTTCTTTATTAATGCTTTGTTCTTAATTGTTCAAAATATTTTGTATATTCTTTTATAAACGTACCTTCAAAAGTATTTGACTGATTTTAGCAGGTTGACAAAGTCACTGTTGCTGTTGGTATTATTATTATTATTATTGTTATTATTATTATTATTTACAAAACTTATTTCACTACTGCACTGTGATAAACTGTGTTGCCTCGTTATCTCGCGCAACTAACTTGATATGAGATGAATACGTAGGTACGGAGCGCGTATATAGAGACGTTTTCATTCATATCTCTTTTCGGAATATGATTTAAATACACATCGTTGTTTTCAGCGTAAAATACTCTTTAATTTTGATCATATAAAAAATTAAAAAATTTTTGAAAATAGGAGTGAAGAGAGCGGTATGGGGGGGGGGTATACAATAAATAAATAACTAAAAAAAATTTATTCTATTATAGTTATAAAGTATTCTTGCAATCATTCAATTTTCATTCTAGAAATTTTTTTCTATCTCTTCTATTTCTCGAAAATATTCGTTTCGAAAAAAAACCGATTTTCTTCAAGGGAGGATTCAAGAGAGAGGAGATTTTCTTTACCCCCTTAACATGCGACTCAGCACGTATAAAAAAATACATGTCTCTTATTTTTGTCTGTAGAACAATATACCAAAAGCTCATTTAAATCAGCGACATACAACTGATTGTGTTCCCTTATTAAGTTGAAAGTTTATTTGAACTATGATTTTATAAATATGAACTCGCAGATCACAACAACGATAAACATTACAATCGCACGCACGCACGCACGCACGCACGCACGCACGCACGCACAATACCACGTAGATCGCCCGTTTTAGCTACGCGGTGCTTGCTTCGCTGAAGTTCCTAACTCTCATCTTTCGAATCAATCAGATTCGATACCATTTTATTCGACACCATTTTCAAATTAATAGTTAAAGAAAAGAAAAAAAAACAAAGTGTTTTTAAGATATAAAATATTAAACAGATTTAATATGATATGATATCTAAATATAATACGTTAATAAAAGGTTGAGCACATATTCCCAATAAAAAAAATGGAAGTATAATACACGTAAGTACATAGAAATACAACAATATGTAATATAAATGTAATATATTAAAAGTATGACTTGATTATAACATAAATAGACAGTAAGTAGTGTAGCACGTATAGTAGAAGATTCATGATCCGGAGGTCCCAGGTTCGAGTTGCTTAAAGTAAGTACCAATAAAAAACACGATAATATTGGTATAAAGTATTTACAGAAGCAAATGTAGCACTGAGAAAAAAAATTTCCTATAAACGCGAAAAGAATTACCAAATTTAATTGTCAAATTTGTTTGATGTTTATAGTAAACTAATTTGTATATTTGATAAATATTTTGAATTTGTTGCAAATAATTTTTGTAGCGAGTGTGAATAAGAGTAAATATTTATGACACCTGCAAATAATTTGCGATCCTTATATTTGCAAATGGAATTTGCCTTTATAGCATAGGATTAGCGTTTATAGCAATTTTTATTCTCCGTGTATAATAAGTTTAACGTATATCAGTTTCATATAATTTTAGTTGCGATAACATTGCGTTTATTAAGTTCGATTTGAAATGATTAGAGAAGGACGTTAACAAAAATAATACATATAATATATGACAACGTCTATCTCAGATATTACAACTAAAATTATTATCAGAATTAATACATGTTGTATCCTTATAATGTTTAGATCTCCCGTAAATATCTAATTTAAACATATAATATATCATCTTGTTTATTGGAATCGAATTAATTCAAGAGAAAGTGTTTTTTTATCATAATTTTGTCGTATATTTTGGAACAAGATGCTATTTGATAATACATATTTTAACATAATTAATTTTTTACTGGGATTATAATGCTTTATTAAATATTTTCATAATGTTTACCACAACATTTATGATAATATTTTATAATATTTACGATAAAGCTTCATGATTTGTGCAGTCTAAATCCACAAAAATATTTGAAAAATATCTCAATATATGTTTTATAAATATTTAAATATATCTTTTAAATATTTTGTAAATATTTTACAAATATACTATATGTTGGCTGGGACATAGCTTCGACAATATTTGCTTTGAAATGTAATAGTCGATTTTTTTTTAACAAGTGTTTCAGCCATTAAAAGATCTGATAATAAAAGAAACTGAGTCTTCTATTCTTGTCTAAAAGTATTCAAATATAAACATATTCAAATTTCATCAAAATAGGAGAGGGATACTTGGGTATTTTTCGTTGTTAGTAAATGTACATTGATTGAGCTTTAGTGTTTAGTAAATTTTAGTGTAACATATATTTATAGTGTGGCATGATCTTTTAAAATATGTTTAAAAAATGAAAATGGAAATTTTAACTGTAAATAATAATTAACTGCAAATTAAACATTTACAAACAGGCGTGACATATCAAATTCATAAATGTTATATGTGATTGATGCGTACATTTACTAGCAAGAACATTCATTTTAATTTTGATGCATTTTTGTTTGTGCAATATACTTTTATTGAATCAGGTATGAAAATGTGTGCTTCTGCTAGTAAAAGTGCTAATTTGTTATTACTTCTGAATACATTTATTTATCGAATTAAAATTCACACACATTGACTGGTACATATATCCATATAAGTACTAATTCAACACTTCATGATAAAAAAAAATATTGTAATAAACTTAAAAAATTATAGAATTATATATAAAGCGATACAAAGCATATACATTCTAATAAAACAGAATTAATAAATTATTTTTAGAGCGGTTAGTAGAAATAGAATTAACGATCCGTCTTGGCGAATAAGGCCGATCGATGAGGTAAACCTCGAAATGTTGCTGCTTTCCAAGTCAAGTTAATTCATTTACTGTATCATTTAAATATTATTTTGACTCAGATTCACAACAGATATTTAACGCTTTTAATACTAAATGCAATTATTACTCTGGTGAAAATTTTTTTCATAATTTTTATACGAATTGGAACATTTTTCAAAAATATTTGGAAAGTTTATATCTTCTCTCAGAATTTCTCATACAAGTGAATTCTGAAATGTTCTGAAATTTCTCAACTCATAATTTTTAAAAAGTATTTTTAAATTTTTTAGATTTTGTAATTTCATTAGAAATTATACTTACAAAAAATCTTAAAAATCTTATGATATTTCATAATTAACATATATGAAAAATTTTGAGAAAAGATGTAGATTTTCTGAAAAATGTTCCAATTTGTATAAAAAAATGTGAGAAAGTTATAAAATTATAGAGAAATTCTGAAAAATTATATAAAAATTCTAAAAAATTATATGAAAAATTTGCGAGAAAAGTTTTCACCAGCGTAGCCTTTATTTTATTGAATTGATTAAGATCTTATCACACAATTGTTACACAAATAAATTTAAAATCAGAAGAAATATATTAAAAAATATAAGTCCTAATTTTTATAGTAATTAATAAATAGTAAGATAATTATGCAGAGACACGACCACTCCTCCGATGATCTTGATCTTGACATATGTTATCAAGGTCATCACTCCGACTGACCTTGAACATTTTAGCCATCGCTTGTCATTCGTTAAAAAATTATCGAGAAATAAAGAATCATAAATATTATATAATTTTTTGACATCCTATATGATAAAGTTATTATATTTATCATATTATGTTTACATTTCTTACTGAAATCAACTAGTGGAATGAATCAGCATAGAATAGATTATCATACAAACAACATCGAACGAATGAAAATAAAATTCTACAAGTGTCTCGCTTTAACAACAAACTACAACGAATTAATAATTATTAGTGCACCTCTTGACAGGAGGGAGGAGAAGTGGACTGAAACTCGTTTCGTGTGGAAAGTCGGACATCCCTTGGCAAGGGGAAGGTGAGGTGGATCTCTTTATGTGAAAAATCACTCCCCTGTAAGTTAAAACTTAGGACAGTATCTTTGTTCTCATTATATATAATAATAAACGATTTATTAAAACATAATATGTAAATATATAACAAGTAAAAGTTTAAAGCCTATAACGGTCGAAGTTGAATCTTAGATGCTTAAATAATATCTATGTGAATTTATATACTAAATATGTAGTTACTTGAACTACACGCCGAATTAGTTTTTCGGACTTATAAACACAATTAAACTATAGTAATATTATAAATTAACATTGACAAGCAATTTAATAATTTGATGCTTAATCAAACATTCTATTAGAAAGATGTTAATACACTGAAAAACTGTAAATAAATTTATTGCGAAAAATATTACCTCGGAAGTCCAATCTCTGGCATTCCGTGCGAGCGTCCTAAGTCTTTAGACTATACCGAGGCCTTAGTAATATTCTTGGAAATAATCGATAGATAAGAATAATAACGCATTTGTCTTAACGCATAAGGCTTAGGACGGATTGCCAAAGATCCGTTCGAACATTATTGTTATAACTTTGGTTCAATTATTTCTGTGAAAAAGCGCGCGTGAAAAGATTCATAATTTATTTCAATAATTCGTTAATAAAATTTAAGTTAAATACTTACTTAATTGTTATTTCTTTTATGATGTGGGATAGTATTCATTTTTAGCGAAGTTGTTAAAATATGCTTATAATCAGATAAAAAATTATTTAGTAAAAAGATGCTAATTTATTTTTACTTCATTTAAATATTTTTGCACAAACAATGAAACTCTAAATTCGGCTCTCACTGTTCTCTTTAGAATTTATTTCCGAATACATCTATTAAAGAAACATTCAAATCGAAATATAATAACCTGTTTTGAACAGAAAATTTACATATACATTGTCAAGCAATACGCAGCACTATCAACAGAAAGACGTAGCGAGTTCAAGGGATCCAGTATTAAAGCCGTCTGTATTACCGACTAATCATAATTTTTGTATAATAATTATTTTTTTCCCCTTTTACAAATTCAAAAATTCTTTTCCAGGATTAAAGTATACGCATTAATACGTGTCTGTAAGGTAGAGTTTATATTAAAAACGACAAAAAATATTTCTTAAGATTTTAATTTCGAAATTTTTTACTATTCTAGGAATAAATTTCACTTCACAAACACATATTAATATATATACTTTAATCCTGGAAAAAGATTTTCAAATCTGTAAAAAAAGAAGAAAGTAATTGTTATACACAAAAGACAACTTCAATTTTAGAAAATCTTTTTTGTTAGGCCTTCGATTACAATTTCATAAGCTCAAGATTATTTGTGCATATACGCTTCCGGAGAAAGTATCATTTGATACGTATAACTTATAAAATTTCTGCATTAAGGAAATTACAACCTGAGGTGATAAATGTAAGAGCTGAAATCAAGTGAATTCTTTTCTCCCGATTTTCTTGTCAAATTTAGCGTGGCCAGTTTTTTTTGCGTACTTTTATTGCGTAAAAAGATTTGGTGATCTATAAAGCCAATCCTATACATCACAGAAATATTGCAGCAACATTACAAAAATATTTCATTGCAAGATTGCAACATTGCAAAAATATTGCGAAATATTGCTGCAATATTTTAGCAACATTGCAGCAACGTAAAAATGTTTTAAAAATATTGATACGTAATGTTGCAGCAATATTACAACATAATATATATATGCAATATTAGGTTTGCGCATAGTGGAGGAATACTTGCAGTATCATTGCAGAAACATTGTAATAATGCAGCAACATTGCTGTAATATTACAACGTTACTGCAACATTTATTATAAGATTTTATACTATATAAATTTAAACATAAAAAATTAGAAGTAAGAGTTAAATGTAACTCTTACTTCTAATTTTCTCTTACTTTAATAATCATTGTATGATAATACAATGAATACAAATAAAATATAACTTTATAATTAATTATGTCTTTATATTTTATAGGCGTATTCCGATATACACTATCAGTACTGAAAATCTACAGTATACGTAACGTGAACTGTAAATTTTCAGTACTAGCTGTGCATATCGAAACATGCCTATAAAATATAAAGACATAATTAATTATGAAGTCATATTTTATTTGTATTCATTGTATGTTACATTTAACTCCTACTTCTAATTTTTTATATTATACGTCTTATATCTTATTATTATCCATTGTGCATTATATTTAATCTTTACATTTAATTGTTTTATGTCTATAAATTATAGGTACAACTCCTATAAATTATAGATATTGATTATGTTTATACCTTATGCCCGTTTCCACTAATGTAGATTAACTTTAATCTCGGTTCAACTTACTCTTCATTTTTTTCTAACATCTTTTTCTAATCTTTAGAACTAGAAAAAGACAAAGATAAGTTGAACTGAGATTAAAATTAATCTATATAGAAATGATTAATCGTTTAATAATATTCGCAGTTAGAAACTAATCATTCATTCCATTTTTCAGAGGAATATAGTTATGAGATTGGTCAGTTTCATAACTACAGATATTATGAAACCTAATTAAGTGTGCCGTGATCATTAATTCCTATTCTTCCATTATGTCCAGGTCCTTTGTTGGGTTGTACACAAATCAATATATACAAGTCTTAACACTCAAAGTGAGCTTTATAGCAGAGGCACAAATCGACACAGTGACAAGAGCCATTCTTGTTTTTGTTTTTTACTGATTTTTGAACAAGGACAAGATTACTCTTGTGTCAATTTGTGTCTCTTGCTGAAAATATTTTAAATGCTGTAACATTGCTGAAATAATATTGCAAAAAGAAGTTTTCGCAATGTTTCTCCAACATTGTATTGCAATATTGAAATGTTGCAGCAATGTTGCTACAAGTTTCTGTGCTGTATGGAATTCGGAGAAATTGACAATCTGCAATTGTCGATAATTTCTTTAGTTTAGAAATTCCCTCCTTAAATTTCTCGAATTTAAAAGACTATACAAAATAGAATAAAAGTCACAGTATAGAAAAGTTCTTAAATGTTTAAATTGTAAATAAAATAATTATTTGAAGTAAGTTCCAAGAGCTCCAAAATAAAGGTATAATATATTTTTTCAAATATGTTTACCGAGTAAATGAAATATACATTTTAAAATAATTTATTTAATATTCATACCGCTCACACACGTACGGTACTCATGGGTGCAGGCGATACAAATCGCAATTGGAGTATTCACATGAGCCTCATGTCGCCCGCACACATTCAGCACTAACACATGCGGACAATGAGAGCTTCAAATGAGGACGTGTCTGCATGATGTGTAACGATTATTACACACGCATGCGCGCACTCTACAGACATTCTGTTACTGGATACATATTACTATACTACTACATCAATATCTCCTGTATATGTATATGTAAACACATAAATTTTCGTATAACAATAACATTTTAATTAGACGTCTTCTAAGAACTCAATGTTGTTTCTTTATGCAAACTATGTACTAGCAGAGAGAAATCTAATAGTGGACATCCCGGCCTTTTTCATGTATCAAACCTCGTAAAGTAATGTTTTTATAGTTCTTTTCAATATTATTACATGGATTAGACAAAGACGAATGATCAACTTTAATTGTTCGTCCTTGTCTAATCCATAATAACATAATAGCAATAGGAAAAGAACCACGTAACAGAAAGAAAACGTAAACATTACCCAACGATGTAATTGGTTTGATACACGAAAAAAGCCGGGATGTTCTCCGGAATGACTCTCAGGTTTCTCTACTACTATAGTCTGTGGACTGTTTCGTAAGTACACATTACACAGCTTTTATATAAAGCAAATGATGTCACGATATGATAGCTCTAGAACGCCATATTGGACTCTTATAAGAAATGAAGATCTCAATTTCAAAATTTTTTCGTTCTTAACGAAAATTCCTCCTTACGAATTTAACACATATTATTGCATACACTTTAATCATGGAAAAGAATTTCCGAATTTGTAAAAGAAGGAAAAAGTAATTGTTATATTAGGTGTTGGAATTAATTCGTAGCGTTTTACAAGTGATGGGAAGTACTTTCATTAATGTATTTTTTAATGCTCATGTGAAATAAATAACATTCTTTCATTAAAAAACGCTACGAATTAATTCCAACACCTAATACAAAAATTATATAATTTAGTCAGTAATACAGACGGCTTTAGAATCCCTTTAAAATTGTACTTAAGACGGTCTTAAAATTGACTGTAAATAATTAATGTTGAAGTGTCTGATCTAATTGAATATATTGTAATAAAGAATTTAAACATTCTGTAATCATATGATTTAAGCCAGTATTCATAATCGATTTTGTATTAAGGAATGTACATCTTAAGTACAATCTGAAAATGTCATGAACTAATCAAAGGCCGGTATTCATAATTGGTTCTTATTTTAAGTATTACCATTATTAAAATATTATCAAGCGTTTATAGGTTAATTATTATATGTAAAAACGGTGCTTGAAAATAGCCAATAAGAAAACGCAACCAATAGGATATGAAAGCAACCAATAGGAAGATGTTTCGGCATTCACTCAGATAAAAACAATATGTTATAAATATAAACAAAATGTTATAAATATAAAAGCTCTAGCGCTTTTCAGTAAAAGATACAGATAATTAACACAATGTAAGACAGTGAATCATTACATCCTTGTTTGCCAATTTTAAACAAAAATAAAATGACTCAGTGTTCTATTGTGTTATCTGTAGGTGCGATCACCGACGAGATACTATTAAAGACCCTCGGCGCTTATGAAAATTCGCTTGCCTGTTAAAATTTAAGTGATTAAGGTCCGTTGTTCCAACTTTTGGTAAATTTTACCTGTTGGGTAAGTAGCAAGATTATCCAATCACATGCGCGGATTATCAGATTTACTTCACAGATAAAATATATTACTTTTAATGGTATTATTATATTACTTTTAATTGTCGACTGAGTTTTGTTCTATTGATATCGACAAAATGTGGTATCAATAATATGTCTCGAATCTATATGTACGTAAAGATTTTTATTTAAAATGCTTATACTTGTCTTTTGAAATATCGTGTACAACAGAAAAATTTGATGATATGTCCGGAAAATTTTTTTGCATGATTATTGTACTCAAATCGTACATCTGTCATTTTATTTATTTTGTTCAATTTTGTTCATAAAAATAACTTTTTAATTTTTTCTAATTCAAAATGCAATATAACAAGAGAATAAAACTATTACATAATTACACATAAGATTGATTACGTACAAGAAGATTTATTCTTCAAATAAGACGAGTCATACTTAAGGAAATCCTAAAGTCGTCTGTATTACCGACCAAACCATACAATTTTTGTACAACAATTACTTTTTTCCTTTCTTATTGATTTCAAAATTAATCCTTTTTCAGGATTAAAATATGTCTGTGAAGTGGAATCTATGCTGAGAACAACAAAAAATTTCGAAATTGAGACCTTTTTTATTATTTTTTAATTCAATAAGTTAAAAATGTCAATATCGTAACAATATTTGCTTGATAAAAAAGCTTTGCAATCTATACTTATGAAATTGAGGTCCACATACACGAGTTCACATGACAAACAACGTTGAATTCTTGGAATTAGACTTAGACGTTTTATCGCGACGAATTTATTCCTACGAAAATTGACACGAATGTGCGATTGCGTGTCATAATTTGCGTGAGATATTGATATGGTAATATATAAAGGTATGTCGATGTGTTATAAAATAGCAATGGTGACTCGTCAGAGTTCGGGCTTTACTTTAAAATTCTCTTAAAAGATCTATTCCAGATACGTTCACTTGTGCGTCAAAATAAATTTATAAACGTTAGCAATTGAGAAAAGAATATTCGATTTTTAATTATATACAGATATATGTATATACAAAAAAATACATATTTAAAAATGAGTTAATACAGCTCAATGCTGATAATTTTTATTTAAAAGAAACAATTATTTTACAAGAATAAATGCAAGTACAGTTTGCCGATAATAAGACTAATGGATTACAGTTCTTCTCGAAATAGGGAACTACTAAAGATTTTGTAGTTATTTAAACATATGACCCTCGTGCTACGAAGGATCGATATTCGCTCATAATTCAAACAGCGTGCGTATATTCCCTCCACCTCTCCTCCACTTGGCGTTGGCTCATTACGCGCACGAACTTTATTTCTTCTGCTTTAAACATTGTTTCACTATTAACCCACTTTTTGTATTTTCCATAATTATATGACTATTATTCAATTGAAAATTCTAGAAACAAACAATACGTAGCAAAATGTATCTTTGAAATTTTGAGAGGAAATCTTTTGATAAAGTGTCTTTGATAGAAAAGACGAATTAACGTCGCATAGTATAGTTAAAAAAATTTTTAATATACTACAAAGCAATATCAAGCAACTTAATGCAATCTCAAATCACCTCGTACAGTGCGCGAATAAAGTTATTTATTTTGGAATAATATAACAAACTTTGAATTAGGTGTTCTATTTACTTCTGTTTTTTTATGCACTTATTTATCGCGCTTGTATAGAATTAATCAATCATTAAAAATTATTTACGTATAACTTCTTTTTATTAAATTTTAAAATAATTTCTCTTCTTTCTCTTTTCTCTCTTTTCTATAAAAAAGAATATATATAAATTTTTTAATTTTCAATAAAAAAACTTGTTCTTCAACCATATTTTTCAGAAGTTTTAAATAGTAAAAGCTTCCTATAGCCTTGAACCGATCTATAAACATTAACATAATAAACTATTATAATTTAATAATGGATTTTATTAAATCTTATTACAAAAATAAGTATGACTTTGTACATAATTAATCTTCTAATTACTTTTAATCAATAAAAAAAGGCACAATAATCCTTTAAGAAAATTATTTTTATGTCCTTTTTAATTGCTAATGACTTTACGTACCATATATATATTTTTATGTTTTGACAAGAAAATACACACACACACACACACACACACACAGAGAGAGAGAGAGAGAGAGAGAGAGAGAGAGAGAGAGAGAGAGAGATAAAAATTCTACAATAAAAATTAAAAAGTAATCATATCTAGTAATTTTTATCCCCAATGCGATTTTTATCTCAGATATACTGTTGTATTATACAATTTGGAGAAGAAAAATTTATTAATTTATATAATTTATATGATATTAATTTATAAAAGAATTTATTTAAAATTAAATTGTAAAAAATTTGATTTAACATAAATTAATATTAAATTAATAGCTATGTTATAAGTATGCTATATGTAACAGTTATAACTGCAGCGTACTTAAAACATTTTATTTAATTCGAAAATATATTGCTGGAACAACAGAACAAAGAAGACATAAAGGTTATAATTAAATTTTATAATTATCCCGTAAACGAGAATGAAGTGAAATGGATAGAAATGAATTCATTTCAACATTTCCGAATTCACATTTCTGATCTTTTTAAGATCCTAAAGCCATCTGTATTACCGACTAAATCATATAATTTTTTATAACAAATACTTTTTTCTCTTTCACAGATTCGAAAATCCTTTTCCAGAATTAAGTATACGCATGTATGTGTTTGTGAGATAACGAAATGAAGTTTGTGTTGATAACGATCAAAAATTTCGAAATTGATTTTTTACCACTTCTTAGTGTAATATGATGTCTCAAGCTGTCAAGTCGTGACAACATTTGCTTAATACGAAAGTTTTGCAACCTATACTTACGAAATAATAATTCACATACACACAGTTTGCACGAACAAATAACGTTGAATTCTTAGAATTAGACTCAGACGCTTTATCGCGACGAATTTGTTATACGAAAATTGACATGAACTGCGTTTTTTTTTTCAATCATGACAATATAAGAAGCGATACAGCCGTTACGAACAAGCCTATTATGCAGGAACTACTTACAAGACTAATATCACTAGCACGTACTTAAAGTACATTTCCATTGCTGAAGAGAATGTAAGGTTCCCCTCATAATCACAGACTATGCGCTCATATATTAGATTATTTAGCTTATAAAGATCATAAAATTAAATTTTTTACACTTTACAGCATCGCAATAATATCGCGCAAAAAACATATAAATAAGATTGACATATAATTAGATTGTCAGCTACTGAAGCGGATTCATAAAAACTAACCCAAAACAGCAGATAGTTATGAAAAATACCTTTTCTTAATAGCTAAATATGTAATAACATAAATTGTAATAACCTAAATTAAGATACCATAAAATAAAATGACAAGTGTTACATATTGCCGTTAACTTAAATTGAATCAAATTAACATAAATAAAAGAACGAAAATTAGAACACTAGATAAACTTATTGTAATAATTGAAAATATATACTTTCGTTTGATCCGAATTGTGTTCTACAATCCTATCTCGTGATGTCACCGTAGGAAGTCAGTTTGTCAGGAAAAGCGACTGGATAATCGGAGACTTGATGAAAGCAATCTTTCACTTTGAATATTCAGCAATAATGTGATTCTTTATTCAAAGATTCACCATTTACAGTTACTTTGAGAAATGGAGAACAAGCCGTTCCGGCGCGAAAGCGGTATCGACGCGTTGATATCTTCCTGCAATAAACAATTTCGTGATACGGCTCTACCGAAATGTATTACCCATTACTGTTACTCCAGATCTGATTTTGCTCCATTGCTCCGATCTGTACGCTTGCTCTGAAGCGGCTTATTATACAATTATCGGCGCACGACAAATGCGCACGCAGAATCGATATATCAATCGATCTGTAACTACGATGATCGTTCTCGCTTTCTGACGGATCGCACAATACTTATTTCTTACATTATCATAGAGCAGATAAATGTATTTAAGATATAAATTGTATCCTTATCAATTGTATGAGGTATTCAACAGGATGAGGGAGGAGGCCTTTCGCCCTGATCAGGGCATTTTGCAATACCCGTCTCTTTCCGTAAAAGCACTACATTCTCAAAAAACATGATTTAAAGTTTCACATACGTCACATCTAACACACGATGGAGAATCCATTATGCCGAAGCGGAAAAGACTTTCTTTCAAGGATGTGTGGCCTGAACCTAATTCTATTAATAGTCGCAACTGTCCTTTTCTTTATTTTAAATTTCCTGAACCAAACATGTTTCACTCTATCAAATAGTTGTTACAATATCCTGCATCGCGAGTAAGCGACTCATTGCAAACCTACCCAAACAATTCACTGTACATCTGTTGGTTCCATAGATTTGAGAATTCAGAAACTGGGATTCCCAATTGCGTATTTCTGCCAGAGACAATAGTCTCCCTAGCCAGTCTCTGTCCGCTTGTTCGTTGCCCGAAATCCTTATATGGCTAGGAATCCATATGAGCTTGACCTCAACTCCCTTGTCTTTAGTCAAACGAAAGATGCTATCCCTAATAAAGAGAATGAGATGTGATTTATCCCAGTGATCAAATTGTGCGTTCATTGCACTAAGGACCGATTTAGAGTCCGAGAAAATAGTTAGCTTGGGCCACCCGTAGTTATATCTTAGTTCCAGAGCCGTGAGAATCGCCATTGCTTCGACACAATATGAAGAGACAAAACATACATCTTTCGGAGATAGATCGTAAGATACCACTGCAAAACCAGCATATTGCGAGTTTTCTACACATGATCCATCAGTGAAAAGACACATGGAATTAATCTCCTCGTTGAATAGTCCTAAAAAGTGACATCAGCACCATATTTACGTCTACCAAAAAATTTACCATCTTCAAAGTTAATCTCTGGACAAAAAAGCAGAGCATCGAACGACTTTGAGAAGCACAACGGACCATCATGGTTAGGAAGGTAGTGATTTTTAGCATCTACGTCTTCCTGAGCTAACACATAATCGGGGCTCGAATTAATGCAGTCGCACTGCATGGGAGCTTCTGCCAATTCTCTAAGAATTCAGCTCTTTCAAGAATTCAAAGAGATGACTTCTAGAGTTTGTTGCTAGTCTACAGGAAATTTCTCCCTAAGTATCGGAATCTAACAAGCAGGGAAATCTCCTTCGCCTCACATAGAATAATATTAATCGGAGTACTCTGTCTATAACTCATGACCAATTTAAGAGCTCGGTACTGAATTCTGTTAAGTTCAAGTAAAAGCTTATTCGAAAAATCTTGAAGCATCCCCATATTCTAGCCTAAATCTAATCAAGACGTGATAAAATAATCTAAGTAGCCTTGGATTGGCACCTCACAAAAGGCGATGCACTTTATAATTCGTAATAAACAAATACAACGACTTTAGATATAATTAACGTTAGTAGACCATTCCAAATTATATTGTAAATTCATCCCTAAGAACTTTATCTTATCAGAGTTTGCAATCACTTCTCACTGAACCCGAATCGAAAAAGATCTTCTATTATAATTAACTCCGTTATCACGCCTGACTTGAATTTTAAAAGCTTTATTATTCTTGCTAAATATCCATAATTTAATTTTCTCCGCTGGCAAGGTAAGACCAAGGTTATCTAACGCAGCAGAAATCTTGTCAGCACTTTCGATTCTATTCAAAGATTTCTCGACCGAATCCATAGCAGAAAATATGCACACGTCAGCGTACTGAATTATCTTGCACTCTTGACATTTTCCAATTCGGAGACGTAAATAGCGTATAACATAGGGCTCGATACACTGTCCTGTGGCAGCCTTTTGAAAAGCCAAAAAACTTCTTTTATTTCCCTGTATCTATACCATACTTGACACGCAGATATCAAATTGTAAATAAAGCGATAGAACATGAGGGGAATACCCAAATTCGCTGTTACTAATAATCTGTTAACTATATCAATTAAAATGTTATCATATGCTGCTTTGATATCAAGGAAAACAGTTGCCACCGGAGTATCCAAAAGCCTCTAAGAATTTCCGTATAGAGAGTTGCTAAATTATTCATGCGTGAAAGTCCTCTACGAAAATCAAACTGCGACCTAGGTAACTCATTCTCACTCTTCAATCACCAATTTAATCTATTACTTAGAATTCTTTCCATTACCTTACATAGACAGGGTGCGAGAACTATCGGCCGAAATTTCTGGCCATCTGCTTTGGTATAAATGATTAGATACTTCCTCCAAACTGACGGAAAAGATCTACTAGCAAAAATGGAATTGCAAATGCGAAGAAATATATATCTATCCATAGGAGACAGCTTGATAATGACATAATCGATACTGTCTATTCCCGGACTAGACTTAACCTTGAGATTCCTAATTACGAACAACAATTCTTCTTCCGTCAGAAGTGAGTCTAGAAACTCATTGTAGTTTCTCGCCTTCAAATGAGGGCGTCTTATTATAAACCTATCCTACCCTAAGTTCATCGATCTGTTCAAGAATTCTCTTTTGTCCGAAGAACATTCATTAGTTGTCTCCGATCGATTGTATCTGGATTGAAATCTTTTGACCGTCTTTCAAACAAAGGACGAATCCTTTCTCAAGCCTTCACAGAAATCTCTAAATTTATCTTGTTTAATTCTACGAAATTCTCGTCTCGTAATCGCTACACTTTTTTATAGATTTTTTTTTGTAGTTTATAAAGTCTTCCCTCATATCTGTCTGCTTAAACTTCTCCAAAACTTACGAAGGTGGAGTAACCTGTCACATTCGTCTGTCCACCATGGACACGGGGGAGGCATTTGACTTTGCTTCCCCTTACATTCTCGTCTCTCAGTACATCTGGATGGAGTAGCTGATAAAATCGCCTCACCAACTATGGCAGTAAATGTGAATACATGGTTTCCGTCTCCAGGTCCGTAATAAGTTTTAATTTCTCATGTATCATGTCACGAAAAAGTTCTCAGTCTGTGTCTCTAGCGTGTAGACGCAAAATTCTCCTATTCCCAATTCTGCTATCCGGCTTGCCTTGAGCCTCAATGGTAATAGGCAGGTGATCACTGCCCCATGGGTCTGGATCAACATACCAATTCAACACTAATATAAGCAAAACATTGATCACAGTCAAATCAATTACGGAATTGGTATGATAAGATGCACAGTGAAAAGTGGGGGAGCCATCGTCCAGCAATGATAAATCGCTCCCATTTATTGCCTCCACAGACTACGATATTGTGGGAGTTAAAATCTCTATCAAAAAGGACCTTATCTTGAAATTGCGAGAAAAATCTTTCCCATTCACAAGTCATAATAAAACCGGCGTTTGACGGACGGTAACACGAGATCAATATAAAGGATTCGCCCCTTACAAGGATCTCGACCGCGCAAACTTCGACTTTACCTCTACAAGTCTTCGAAATTTGTGCTCTTCTATATCTAATGTTATTCCTAATCGCAATCATTACACTTCCGCGGTCAGGTCTATCCTCTCTCACCGTATCGAATCCTCCTAATTTAAAACTTTTGTCAGGAGAGAGCCATGTGAAATTGAAATTAAATTAAAATCTTCGCAGTGTTTAGATAAGATCAGTATATTTAGACATGATGAATTTAGTGTTCCAGAATACTCAAATTACTAAAATTAAGTTTCGATTATTTGTTTGCGCCACTACAATTATCTTCTTTAACCAAACGTGTCACATTATGCAAATCTATGGTTTTTTTAATTCGCTGACACAAGACTTCCGCATCCTTATCCGTTAAAATCCGCTCAATAATACCCGACAGGATCTTTCTTGACCTTCCATTATTACTTGAGCTCAGCACCGATTTGTATGACGGAGAATTATCTGGCAGCTCCAGATAACTCCTCTAAGTTTCGTGGGCGGTAGAATCCGGAAGCCGTGAAAAGTTTCTCAGTGATTTAACTGGAGCCACTCTCAACGAATTAATGTTCTTTTTCACGAATCGTCTCGCCTCCAAAAAGAGAAGGTTATCAAAAGCCATAACCCTTACAATCTCCATGTGCTTTTTTAGTATTGGGCAGATACAGTCCGTAGTATGAGAGCCACTACAGTTAATACACTTCTTCTCTAAACCGCATGGAGCTTCTCGAGATGAACGATCAGCACAATTTAAGCAAGCCTCAGGTTTTCCTTTCACATAAATAAATATTGTTTCACAATATTTATTTATGTGACCAGTATGACCACATTTAAAGCATATCCTAACTGACTGCACATATGGAGAGACAAGTAACACCGCCTTCCAAATGATAATCTTGTCTGGTAAACTCTCGTCTCTAATTTCCAAGCACATTGCTTCTGAGTCTTCGAATTCTCTAGATCTATTGCGCCTTTTTAGTCTAAAAAGATTAGAGATCACTATGTTGGAATTCTCTTCTTCGACGGTTTTCTTTACTTCGTCCATACTCATATCTTCAGGAATCTCCTTAATCACCATTTTTCTGCTAATCTTGTATCTCAATATGATCTCCGCTTCTTCAAATAGTTTGTTTGACAGGACACTATTAGCCACAGACTTAGATAAGAATGTCACCTTCCATGTATCACGAGAGTACTTGGCAATCTGATTAAATTTAATATTGCATTCATTTAAAATGCCGGAGATTTTAATCAGCGACATTTTCTTCTTGCTAGATGCATTGTCAGATCTGGAACGCAACATGACAACATAAGATGCTCTGCTAAAAGCATCATACTTGAGCCTTTTACTGTAACTGCATTGCCAAAACTATTTTTATCTTTCTCCCTTAGGTACATCCTTATTCGTGCACTGCGTGGTAAGGTGATTCATGGCCTTCAGGTCCACAACAATTCTGAACTCCTCCATGGTATCTAGGTCAATCAGCTTTGATTTAACTTTCTTTAAGTCGCGAGGCAACTTAATCGAATGATTGTTGATGGCAGAAACATCGTCCGTCGTCGGATGACTGCGTTTCAACCGACCATGTCCACGTCTATTTCCCTATCAGATAATTCCCCACTCCATTTCTGTACCTCGAGAAGTCTTTTGCAACAAATATCTCATCAAATCCTCTCTGATTTCTTCGAATCCTGAGGAATCTACGTGCCCGCCAACCGACGGACACGTGTCTCGGAGGTTAAGCTTCAACACTTGTCCCACAAAATAGTAGGAGAGCGATAAAAAGGCCCTTCCAGAGGGCAGAAAAAAGAAGAGTAAGAGATGGAGCAAAAGTCTCGCAGTGAAATGAAATATTTCTCTAATTACCACAAGTCGTGAAAAAAATAAGCGCCTTGTCGCTAATCTCGCCCAACCGGAAGTCCGCGACTGCGTGTATTATCGCTGGAAAAATAGCGACTTCTAGTGATTTCATCAGAGTTCGAGCTTCACTTTAGGATCCTCTTAAATCTAAAAATATAATATGGACATGAATACATCCAAATTTGACGCTAATTTGATTTAAGCTCATTTCGTATTTTAATACATTTCCAAAAATTATAATATGGACATGAATATATCTAAATTCAATATGATGAATAGCACACTTCATATTTCTAGCCATTTGAATCCAAAATACTTATATCACAAATGAATTAGTCATGAATACATAAATAGAAAATTTGTTTTTTAAAACAGAGAATTTATGTTTATAAAGCAAAGAATTTGTGTAATTAAAGCAGAGAATATTTATTTTTAGGAATTAATTGATGTTACACGTGTGATTATAATGTATGCAGTATTTTATGGCAGTGACAAATTTTATAACTTGAATAATCGTCAATTTTAACGTCTTGATTAATAATTTTAATGTCTCGATTCTCAGGGCAGAGCGACACTTTTTGTTACCAGACTCTTTGGTTTTACACAAAAACGCGTCGAATGAGTCTAATTTCATAAAAATTAAAATAGATAGAGGAAAAGCGTTTTAATAAATAATTACCCTCAGATTTTATACCTTCAAATTTTATATCCTCAGATATTAATTCACTTCAGTTCATTTCAATCCGAGACTCTAAAACGCAAACTTGGATAAATTTAAATAAATTGCAATTTTCAATTCATTTTAATTCATTCTCGTTTACTGGGAGAAACGCGCGCATCATTGTCGGGTATGTTTGTATTTGTACAAGAGATTGTTGAAAATTACACATAAATAATTTTTACAATTTTTCGTAATTTTAATCTTAATTTTTATATATTATCATTTGAGTAACAAATAATGTATCTACACCGAAAAAGTCCATGTAATTTTACATAGAAATTATTTGATTACAACTAGAAAATTATTTAAATAATAACTTGAAATTTTTTTCCACATTTTTTAAAATAAAAATACATATTAATGGTAAAATATATATGAAAGCACTATTTTTATATAAAAATAATTTGTATTTTTAAAATAATACTTTTAAGCAATATTTTTACAATGTATAAACGGAAAAAAACCAGTTCAAACAATTTTATGCAAAATTACATTCACAGAAAAGATTTCTATCTTCAATGCTATTACTCCTCGATCTAAAATAAAATAAGTTCGATATAGAGCCAATCATATTTATTCTTCAGAAAAGAAAATTTTTTTCTTAAATAAAAAATTCTAAAATCTAAAAGAAAGTATTCTTAATGTTATTTCATTAATTTTCTTAATAGAAAAATTTAAGTTACATCTTTCGGCAACGAAAAACTGGACTTGGCCAGGGCTTGAGAGATCCTGAGTTCTCGTTCCACATCTCTTACCTAGCGCGCTACACCACGAGAGCTTTGTCACGACTATACTATAGCATCACATATATAACACTAGATAGACTTATTCTAAACGTATAGAATATACATGCACCGAAATTTATATATGTTATATTTATCGCAAGACAAGATGTTGATCTTATTTTATTCGAGGGAGTAAAATAAAAATTACACTAGTTTACAACAAATTTTTTTTACAATTACCTTTGACCGGATTAGTCTCTTATAAATTTTTGGATGCTGAAAACGATGCCGCAAGCAAAAAAATTCTTATACGTCAGATTTCCAAGATAATTGAGGTTTAATATTTAAAAAATAACTTTTTTTACGATATTTGACACATTTTTATAAAGAAGATTAACATTATCTTGAAATTTCGATCAGGAGTCATGAATGTATTGATCATTCCCTATAAAATGCATTTTTTTTTTAATTTCAATACTTTACTTTTTAATCATATTATGAATGATTAAAGATAGGAGCTATTTTTATGGCGTCATAAGCGCATGCGGATTAATTTCTTAGGGTCACATTTTGATAACTATATCTTAATATTTTTATACACAGAATTATGAGACTAATCCACTGGTGTAATAAAAATACCTTTCATTAGTTGTGTTACGTCCTACAGACGCCACGATTCTTTTCTTCGGCTTCAGGTCGCGACTATGGTTGGCGTCTGCGAAACTCGAGCGGAGTCTTCTGATAACGGTCCGACAGAACTGAAAAGAGGGATCGCATAAGCTCCGCGAAAACACCAATCGTAAACTCGTAAACACCAATCAACCCGGAAGGAATAACAACTTTAATGCAGGTCCAAAAAGTGACAAGATTGTAAAAGACATTATAAATGCATCGAAGTCGTGCAATAGTAAAAATCTAAGCTTTGTCGTCCCAGACTAACCAACAATTTCATCTTAGGAAAACAGGCGCCATGTCGCGCTTTAAAAAATATCATAAAACGCATGGGATAACTTCCCACGGTAGCGTTATCTAAAATCAGATTCGTGACTGACAATGGTTGCCCTGCACGCAAAACTAGTTGTGCACGGTAACCATTTGTTTACTTAGTCATATTTTCCGCGAGGATAACAGAATTCGGCATCGGTCTGGAACAATCTTGCCTCTTTAAAGAAAAACGTAAATCCTTTTCTTCTTAAAACTCCTCTAACGATGCACTTTAGATTAACAATGATAGGACGCTATAAAAATCGTAAATCTCGCGTGACATTGCAACTAACTATTGCAACCTAGACAAAGGGCACAACGCCTTTTTTTCAGAGTATAAATAGAGGTCCCGTGGAAGCGCAGAGCGTCAGTACAAAAGTCTAACTCACCGATTCACGTTAGTACAGTTCACGTCAGTGAAAAACCATGTAAGTTCACATATCTGTACTCGAATGCATCAAATCATAGTTGAGATCAACTGCTATCAGTGCGGAAATCAGACTACAAGAACCCGTGATAATCACGCCAGTTGCAAGTGCAAAGAAAAGAAAGATAAATTGTGGGCAGCAATCATCGCTGGGACCATGAGTCATTCGCCACTGCGACTGCTCTTCTAGCATTCTTCCATGGACCTCGCTCTCAGCGGTCCTCCTCGTTCATCAGCTCGCCAGCTAACGAGTAAGTCGCCCTGCCATTCCTTCCGATTCATCCACACGTCTCCCCGCATAAAAACAAACATATATATATATATATATATACACTTATACGCGCTTCTAACGAAACATATATATATTTTACACTTCGGTTATAGTGCGCGTTAGTACGTCGATTAAAAAACGGGAACGAACTTCTTACGTCAGTAGACGGAACCGTCCGCATAACCAAGTCATAACCATGCCACCACAACCGACTGGCGACCACTATCTTGAGACCTCATACTCGCCAGTCTCGGATCAGACACAACCATTAGGCCTCACCTCTCCCCCTGCCATCGATCTCCTTACCATCCAAGAAATCCTGAATTATTCCTCTCCTCCTCTCGAGGAACGATTCCCTCCCTCCCTTTTCTCGAAGAAGAATTTCTTCTCCCTCCTCTTTTAAACTCCCAACTCCTCTTCTCTATCGTATCCCGTGCCGATCGACTGGGATCGACTATTTAGACTGTATTCTTCCTCCTCCAATGAAGGGGATAGAATAGTTACAGTCCATATCCCAGGAAACCCCACCTATTACATTGTCCTATACAAGCACCTCATCCCGATGTGTTTCTGCACCATTTTCCTCGCCTCCAATAACCCTACTTCCTTTTCTCTCTCTCTCACACACACACACACATACACACACACACGCGCGCGCGCGCGCACATACACGCCCTCCATAACTAAATTCTTACTTAACCACATTAAACAAATCGATTGTAATTACACGTACAATGAGTAATAATAACGTATAAGTTTTTTCTTATTTTATGTAAAAATATGTATAAATATCTTATATAAACCTAATTTCCTTTTTTTTTTTAATATTAGTTGTACAACTTTGCTTTCGCCGTTTTTTTTTCGAAATTCGAGGCTTTATTGTAAAAAACTGATTATACATTTATGATTCAAAGTATTGTCCATCTCTGGCCACTACTTTCTCTCATCTTACGGACAGCGTCGAATCCCGCGTCGAAAAAACTGGTTATCTTTTGAGGCGATCCACGAATCGATCCAATTTTTTACTTCTTCATAAGATCGGAAGTGCTGGTCAGCCAGGCCGTGTGTCATTGATCGAAACAAGTGATAGTCAGAGGGAGCAACGTCTGGAGAATACGGCGGGTAGGGTAGGACTTCCCATTTCAACGTTTCCAAGTATGTCTTGATTATTTTCGCAACATGAGGTCGAGCATTGTCATGCTGCAAAATCACTTTATCGTGTTTCTCGTTGTATTGCGGCCGTTTGTCTTTCAATGTTTTAGTCGGTTTTAACAGCTCATAATACACTACAATCACAACATCTCTCGGCTTCAACTCGTACGGCACTCAATTTTCTTGCTTCTGAATCATTTCCTGATGACTTTGAAGCATTTTGAAATGGCTTGTTGAGTCACTCCCAATGATCGTGCCAATTCTTCTTGATTTTGACACGAGTCTTGATCAAGGATGCCTCCAATTCTGCATCTTCGAAAACCTTCTCTCTTTCACCGCTATATCGGTCTTCGACGTCAAAATCACCGTTCTTGAAGCGTTGAAACCACTCACAACACGTTCTTTCACTAATAATGGCCTCACTATAAGTATTTGAGAGCATTCGATGAGCCTCAGTCGCAGATTTCTTCATATTGAAGCAGAAAATTAAAACCTCCCGCAAATGACGAGAATTTGGCTGGTAAACTGACATTTTCAATCGAGAACAACTTTATGATGCAGACACAAATCGATTAATGTTTCTATGGGGTTATGTTGACAGATGCCCAAGTTTATTGTATGTACGTCTATTTATTTCGACCACCGCTAAAGCCATCTAGGAAAACGGCGGAAGCAAAGTTGTACACCTAATAAAAGTAAGTCATTTATATTTTCCTAGCTACCATTTATTTGAATTACCTCTCGCATTGTTTTCCCTTTAAATGCCTGAGATCGTACGAGGTCCAGTCCCAGGTCAAAAAGATTAAGTTCCTTGACCCAAAAAATAGGATCGACGTTCGCACTGTTCCTCGAAACAGGTGTCATAGCGTCTCTTCGGGACATCTGTTCCATATATTGACCCATATTCCTGGACCGAAAAAGTGCGTGCGACTCACAGATGTTCGCCTCTGCGCGTATACCTGTAATATTGAGTCTAGCCGTGCTTCCATACCCTCTCCATTCTTTCTTATTGTCTCCTTCACTATTTCTAATTTAGACGTAACAGATCAAATGAATTTTTTGAGGTCTCGGAATACAAGTGCGATCTTAAGAGACAGAAATGAATACGAGAAATTCTGACAATAAATCTGAAGTAGAAAGCCTTTATAAAACCGCTATAGAAAATCTGAATAAGTTAAAGTCAAATACACAAAACACATTACACACCTCTACTTCCCTTAAATCCTCCGAACTTAAATCTGAAACGGCGGGATTCCCCTTGAATGGATCAGAAATTTCAGATAATTCTAAAATTCTTGTGTTTGACGGTTCCACCGACTCAGAGGACATAATCACTCAACTCGCGTGCGAATTCAGTGGTACATCTGAAAATAAACGTAAAACAGTTATGGCTATCCCTAAATCGAAGGAACCTGACGAAACCATGATGCACCAAAATTTGCTATCTTAAAATACACTGTCGAAGCCGTACCCTTTTTCGACGGCAAAAACATCCCTTTAAACTATTTTATCGAAGGATGCGAGAAAGCAAAATCCATATTACCGATTGAAGCTGAATCGCAATTCACAAAAATCATAAGGACAAGAATTGTGGGTAAAGCGCGCCACACTATATAAGATTAGGACTTTAATAGTATGGCACAATTAACCAAATATTTAAAACAAATTTATAGCGCTTCAAAAAATATATACCAACTCGCAAGGCAAGTTAGGCCATATTTATCAATAGAATGAGGAGGACGTAATTACATAAGCGAATCGGGTAAAAATTTTAGAAAAACAAATAATGAAAGCCCATAAAATTTCAGGAAATGCCCTTTCCAATTAAAATGTTAAACCATCTTTAAAAAAAGACATGTGTAAGTGTTTTATTGGAGAATTAAATTGAGAAATTGAGCAAAAAATAACAAGGAATCTAGGTTAAGAAACGGTAGCCGATTACGAATAGAAAGAGAACTCCATTCGATGACAGATTTGCGACAGAATCAGAAAAGTACATCGAGTAAAACGCTGAATACGAATAAACCTGAATACAAGAAACCTATCAGATTTGTTATAAAGAAGGATATTTAGCTTTAAACTGTAGAAAATTAACTTAATTTTGGAACGGAGATTTTAATATGTCAAATCTGCAAGAAACGCGGACACAGCGCTGACAAATGTCGACTTCGCGACTTCAAGCACGACAATTCATTAATATTTTACAGAAAAATAATATTATTTGTCAAATATGTTCTAGATCAAGGCATAACGCCAAAAATTGTCGAACTAATAATAACAATAGTCAGAACAAATCTTTTGTAATCTGTCAGTGGTGTGATAGGCCAGGTCATTCGGTTAATAACTGCTGGAAAAAACAGAATGAGCAACATAACGCAGTTAATAAAATAAAAATTGCTTGTCAAATCTGTAACAATTTTGGGCATAATGCTAAAAAAATTATCGATCTAAGATAGGGCAAAACGCTGTATCCTCAGATTCATTGTTCTGTCGGTATTATAAAGGCAAGGGCATCTCCTCGAAACTTGTGACTTACGAATTGCAAGCAATAACCAAAGAAAGATAAATACGAATACGTTTATGCCATTTATACGCTGGGAGAAATAATTTTACCCCTCTTTGGAGAAAAGATTACCTTTCATATTGTATCAGGTGATTTTTCAATCTTACAATCCGGAATATTAGGTAATGATTTTTTCAAACAGACTTCCTCGAAAATTGACTACGCGATGGGATATTTAGATGTATCAGAAATTAATATACCTTTCTTTTCACCAGAGACCATTGTACCATCACGATCAGAATCTTTATTTTATGTGAAAATAGGAAATCCGGAGATAAAAATAGGATATGTACCGAAATTAAAAATAGCATATGGAATTTACCTAGGAGATACAATAGTAGAAAATGTTTCTGGAAAAGCATAGTTAAACGTCATAAGCACGTTATAATAGATGAAAAAATTGAGGTACAAGTACCAACCTTGAGCCTCAAACCTCTGAATGAATTATTTGACAACGATAGTTCAAACATTGAAATGCGTGATAATCAAAATGATTGCAAATGCATAAAGTTATCTTATCCACCCAAAGGATATCCAAATTCATTTCGAAGACTTTAGTAACGATGCCAATTCAAATAATGACGGAATTACGAAGGGAGACGTTATAACAAGGACAAGAATAACAGAAAAATAAATGAAGATTTTGATGAGAATAAATTAATGAGAGGAATTAAAAAATCAAGAAAAAATTCTATTCCAAATATTCATTGAGGGGAATATTTCTATATCTCCTCTGAACCCGAAATTCTAGAATCCAAAATCCTTGGAGAGGGAAGTTACCAAACCTCTCCTAAAAATTTAAATAAGTCAGAAAATTTTAGAAAGAGACGTTATCAAACTTCTCCTGAAAATTTAAATAATCCAGAAAACTTTGGAGAGAGAAGTTACCAAACCCTTCCTGAAGAATTAAATAATTCTAGAATTGCAAAGGAAAGTTTCCATACTTCCCTGTTAAATTCTACTCCTGTCGATTGCAAGAAGGTAAATAACCAAATTTCGTTATGCAATGCGACTCAATTCTGTCAAAGAGAGCCAAAGGAAAAGAGCTCCACTCTAAAAAAAATTAAATTACCAAGGATTGGAATGCCCGCAAAAAATGATAATTATCAAAATGATGCCTCTTATATTATTATCGATAAACTTATCGATAAACTATTATCGAGAATGCAATCATGTAATCCTTATATAAATGTTCATAATTCGAAGGGAAATAAACATCTTCAAAAATCCTAGCGTCTACACAAAATCAATCTCAAGAAATGATAGACAAATTCATGCGCAAATGTAAGTCAAAATACTAGGAAAGAAAAGGAACATCGAAATGAATCTACGAAAAATATTCCACGCGAATGCTTAGTTGTATCGGAAAAGATCAGAAAGGATAGACTCACAGAAGAACTATTGCATTTGGAGTATTTGAGTTTCCAGGAAAAAACAAGTGTAATGAAACTTATAACTGACAGCCAGGACAGATTTCACATCCCTGGAGAAAAGCTGTCAGTAACGAATATATTACACCAAATATCTACAACGGATCGACCTATAAATACGCGACAATACAGATTCCCGCAAATTCATAAAGAAGAAATAATTAGACAGGTAGAAGAACTGTTAGAAGGAAGCATCGTAAAACCTTCTCAGTTACCATATAATACGCCTATATGAATAGTTCCCAAAAAAGAAGACACAAAGGGAAACAAACGATAGAGAATGGTATTAAATTTCCGAGCCTTAAACGAAAAAATTGTCGGGGACGCATACTCGTTACCTAACATTATCGACATTCTGGATCAATTAGGCGTAGCGCAATATTTCTCGGTATGCGACTTGCATCCGGATTTCATCAAATAAAGATGGATCCTGCTGACAGTCATAAAACTGCGTTTAAAACTCCTTTCAGTCATTATGAATTTGATCGAATGCCTTTCGAACTAAAGAATGCACTCGCTACTTTTCAACGATTAATGGATTTAGTATTATCAGGATTGCAAGGCGAAAAACTATTTGTGTATATGGATGACATTGTCATCTACACTGCTTCATTAGAAGAACACGAAAGGAAGTATAATTTGTTGATAGAACGTAATTACACAAAGCTGATTTAAAATTACAGCCTGACAAATGCGAATTCTTGAAAATCAAAGTCATTTATTTGGGACATGTAATTAGCAAGGATAGAGTTAAACCCGATCCGAAGAAATTAGAGGCTGTAAGGCAATTTCCAAGACCCAAAATGCCGAAAAATATCAAACAATTTCTTGGATTAATTGGATATTACCGAAGATTTATACCAAATTTTTCAAAATTAACCAAACCCTTCACCAATTTGTTAAAAAAATGATACTAAATTTGAATGGACAATAAATCAAGAAGACTCCTACCAAGCATTAAAAGAGAAATTGTGCGAACCTGTCTTACAATATTTCGATTTTTCCAAACCTTTTATTACTGATGCTTCCGGAATAGCGATTGGAGGCATCCTATCACAAGGAAAGATAAATAAAGATCGACCGATAGCATATGCTTCGCGAACTCTGACCGAAAACGAAATAAAATACGATACTTATGAGAAGGAAGCTTAAGCCATAGTGTTTTGTGTCAAGCATTTTAGACCTTATCTATATAGACGGAAATTTACTTTAGTTATGGACCAAAAACCTCTTCTCTGGTTTAAAAATGCACAGGACAAAGATGCGAATACTACGATGGAGATTAAAATTAGCTGAATACGATTACGACGTGGTATACAAAGCAGGTACAACTAATATAAATGCCGATGCATTATCACGACTTTGAAGAAGCGAACTGCAATATAATTAATCATCACAAGCCTTGAACCTTAATGACCCAAAAGATGCAGAAACGATTTCTAAAATCCTAGGAGAATCAAATGGAGGACGAAGAGGACGAAGATTCTAAATTATATTTGACTGATGACGAACTACTTGAAGACTTATTACCAGACGATCATTCACCTAAAGAGGGTACGAATTCAACATCTCTTACACAAAAGGAGACAGAAAAGTCACAAGAGTTACAAATTATGGAAAAGGTTACAACGCGCAATACTCCTCAAAATAGTAGAATGCAGACTCGAAGCCAAACAGCAAAAAAATAGGGATGCCCAGCAGGATAAGCTACCCAGAGATTTCCCACAAGAAGAATGAAACGGAAAGAATAAAATACAGAAATGACTCATTGGACGGAGAAGATGACAATGAAGAGGAAAATCAAGAAAATGAAGAATTTGAGGAAGGACATAAAATTTAGAAATTAAAAGGAAAAACGGGACCTATTATTGTTAACGACCAAATAATCAAAAATGATATTCTCGATTCTCGCGAGCTATTATTTTTGCGAAAGTTAACGTTGCATATTTTGTCGACACCAATGGGAGACTGTTGACTTAGATTCAAAAAACTATTTGAAAGAAACGAGATCCCTCGCTTAGGAGATCTCATTCTAGATAAAGCCAAAGTTGTAAAATAACAAAAAAACACTACTATTTAGCCTTGCCTATCAGCGAAGGGCAACGTGAGGGACCGACGATGATCCTCATCCAGATTTCCGCCGTAATAAAAGATTTACGGATTGTCACTGAAAAACTTAAAATTAGAGACTGTTAGCATTGCTAAAACTGATTATGTTAACAACGTTCCATGGAGCAATATCAAAATCGCATTGCAATTAGTTTTTATGGATTCAACAACCAAATTAATTATATGCAATGGACTAGTTAAATACCCATCTAAAGATCTTCGACCTTCGATAATCGGAGAAATGCATTGTTCATCGACGGGAGGACATCATGTTACAAAGACGTATAAAAGAATAAAACATAAATATCATTGGGAAAATCTAAAGTCCGATGTTCGACGATACATACAACAATGTTTACAATGTCAGTTAAAAAAACTAGTTCAAATAAAAACCTATGATAATCACCGATACATTCGTCTTTTGACAAAGTAGCCATGGATATCGTAGGATCTTTACCTAAAATCGGAAGAAATAATGAATACTAGCTTGATCAAAAAGTTTCCGGAATTCATTCAGAAAATTCAAAATACAAGTTTATTCATCAAAAGTGATATTGTCCCCTTCAAAGTACTCTCCAGCGACTGCAACGCACTTATGCCAGCGCTTGATCCAGCTCTCGAAACATTTCTGGAACTCTATTATTGGTATAGCCATCAGAGCCGTCTTCGATTTTTCCATTACCTCCTTTCGGCTGTTAAAACGCGTTCCCCGCAGGTTTTTTGACTCGATCGAACAGAAAAAAATCGCAGGGAGCCATATCGGGTGAATTCGATGGCTGTTGGATGGTATTCGTTGTTACAAACTCGTTGTTGCAAATTCAACTCCATTTTTAAAACTGTAAAAAATCGAAAACACGCGCAGAGGTAGATGTACTCAAGACGGCGTAATTTTTACAAATGTCAAGCTATGGCGATAAAATTTGATGGAAATGTCAATGATAGATGTGGCAACCTAGCCAAAAAAAAGAACTCAAATCAGCTGACTCAGAGCATCACCTGGTGGTCTCTTCCGGACACTTTTTGATCAAGCTGGTATATCTTAACCCTGCAAGACCAGTTAACTAAATTTTGCATGGGAATACCTTTACCCGGATCAGACATCAGAAACAATAGCAGAAGCTTTTGTCGATAGATTTGTTTGCGTATTAAGAGCGCTTAAAGTTATATTAACCGATCAAAAAAGAAATTTTATCAGTGAATTAATGAAGAAAATAACAAAAATATTCAGAATCCGTAAATTCCGTACAACTGCATTTCATTCTCAATCAAATGGATCCCTAGAACGATCATACCACGTATTAGGAAAATACTTGAAACACTACGCAAACGAGCAGAAACAATGGGACAGATGAATCGGCTTAGTGTTTAATTACAACACTAGCATTCATGAGGCTATGAAACATACTCCATATGAATTAGTGTTCGGTAAAATAGCAAGAGTACTGTCAAATGAATTCTTAAATCCTAAAGACAAATTAGCTAATTACAATGATTATCTAATAAATTTAGTTACACAACTCCATGCAATCCAAACAAATGCTCATGAAAACATCACAGAAGCTAAAGTTAAATAAAAAAAACATTACGATAAGAAAATTAATCCACAGAAATTCAAGCTTGGAGATCATGTATTTTTATTAAAGGGACCAAAACCCGGAAAATTTCGAGATCAATAGACCTCATGAAGTCTTGGAAATTTTAAACAAAAATAATGTTAAAATTAAGATAAAGAAAAATAGTCGCATTGTTCACCCTAACCGCTTGCAAATTTCTCACATTACGAGGCAAATCAATAAGTGCCCGTGTTAGTAATGAAGACGCAAGCTTTTCACAAAATTATTTTTTATTTTTTATCGTAATCCTCTTTTAGGAGGATACACTTTTCTCAACGATTCTGTCATTTTTTTAACCCCTCAGAAAAATACGATTTGTCGAATTCTGCAAAATAAGCCTCTGTTTTGGCGATGACCTTCTTATTCGACGTGAATTTCTTTCCACCGAGCCATTTTTTCAAGTTTGGAAACAAGAAGAAATCACAGGGAGCTAAATCCGGAGAGTACGGTGGATGCGGCAGCAATTCATAGCGCAATTCGATTTGGCTGTGGCGACTGCGGAGAAATGAGTCGATGCATTGTGAGCAATTGCGGCATCCATCGGGCCGATTTTTTCATTCCCAAGTTATTATGCAAAATATTGCCGTTCCGTACGATACGCCTCTGCTACTTTATGCACTTCGTTCGGCGATCGTACACACACACACACACACACCCCCACACACACACACACACACACACACACACACACACACACACACACACACACACATACAAAGGGATATATATATATCTTTACCACTATTTTATTATTTTATTATTATTTATTTCTTCTAGTTTTATATATATATATATATATACATGTATATATTATAAAGGTTTTATACACACACACACACACACACACACACACACACACACACACATATATATATATATATATATATTAT
>NW_011627607.1:43232-57364 GCF_000204515.1 Acromyrmex echinatior | reverse complement strand
GGCATTACTTGATCAAGACTCGTGTCAAAATCAAGAAGAATTGGCACGATCATTGAGAGTGACTCAACAAGCCATTTGAAAATGCCTCAAAGTCATCAGGGAATGATTCAAGAGCAAGGAAATTGGGTGCCGTACGAGTTGAAGCCGAGAGATGTTAAACGGCGTTTATTTGCTCGTGAATAGCTGCTTGAAAGGCAAAGACGGAAGGGATTTCTGCATCGCATTGTGACTGGGAACGAAAAATGGATTTATTACGATAACCCCAAGCGCAGAAAATCATGGGGAGCTCCCCGCCATGCTTCCACGTCGACGGCCAAACCGAATATTCACAGCTCCAAGGTCATGCTCTGTATTTGGTGGGACCAGCTCGGCGTAGTGTATTATGAACTGTTAAAACCGACTAAAACAGTCACAGGCGATCAGTATCGAACGCAATTGATGTGTTTGAGCCGATCATTGAAAGACAAACGACCGCAATACAACGAGAAACACGATAAAGTGATTTTGCAGCATGACAATGCTCGATCCCATGTTGCGAAAATAGTCAAGACATACTTGGAAACGTTGAAATGGGAAATCCTACCCCACCCGCCGTATTCTCCAGACGTTGCTCCCTCTGACTATCACCTGTTTCGGTCAATGGCACACGACCTGACTGACCAGCACTTCCGGTCTTATGAAGAAGTAAAAAATTGGATCGATTCGTAGATCGCCTCAAAAGATGACCAGTTTTTTCGACGCGGGATTCGTATGCCGAAAGATGGGAGAAAGTAGTGGCCAGCGATGGATGAAATATTTTGAATCATATATGTATAACCAGTTTTTTTACAATAAAGTCTCGAATTTTGGAAAAAAAAAGGCGGAAGCAAAGTTGTACACCTAATATATTATAATAAGGGAAGTTTCTGGGGTATAAAAAAAAATTTAGAATCACTACTGAGAAAAACTAACAAAAGATTTATACAGCTGATTCTTGCTGAAGTAAAATTAATTAAGAACAATATCTTTTCTTTATTCTTAGGCAAATTGTCCTGCTTCCCTCTTCCCTCTTAAAAGAATTTTTCTTTGTATGCAAAACTACCTGATTGTCAATCACAGTGTATAATTTGTCAGTGCACTATCACCATCTCCAGATCACTAGATCATATAAAACTCTTTGTACTCCAATTAAATGGAAAGATTAAGGTGACAGTTTCGATATTTGACCGAAACCCCAGTGCGTTACGTCACTGAAGAGACACTGGATCTGCTAAAGCATCTCGATAAAAATCTGCGACCATTGCCGCAGAAATCTCAAATAAAGGATGCTACATGGCCCTTGCCTCGTTCATAGAGAGTCTGTGGACGACTGCAAAAACTGTTCGACTTGCGATAAAATGACAATAATTGTCAAGCCGCAGAGGAATGAGTGTCGAAGCCGCATCAAAAGATTTCAGCACATCGACAAGACATTTATATCGGGAAATAAGGAGTACCTTTGATTATTGCGCGGGTCGATGCAATAAACCTTTTTTTGGGGGAGAGGGTTGGTAACTTTCAGATAATCATTCTTTTAAATATTCAAACATTCACTTGTCAATATTAAAGGAAGCACCTAAATATTTTAGTTGCATTATTGTAAATAGGCATAACAAGGAATACGAAAGAATTCTGAAAGAAATCCTATCTTTTTTTCCTACTTCTTAATGACATAAGTTATTTACGGACAGATATCAAAATTCTAATCCTCTTTATATGTAATATGCGCATATGTATACCAGGATATTGATATATATTTGTAAAATGGAAGAACGAAAGAACTGAAGAGGCGAATTTTAGAAACGTCCTATTCTTTCCTACTTCTCTAATAAACCAAAGGACGCACATGTAAGAAATAACACTTAAATGTGGGTCCGACGTTACCATGTAGTCAAACCCATCAGGTTGAGGAAAAATGAAAAGAATCGATACCTTTTCTCTCTCTCTCTCTCTCTCTCTCTCTCTTCTCCTTTTTTACAAATGTTGTGTTCTCACATCCCAACATTTGTCTAAGGCTGGGGGATGTTACGTTCTACAGACGCCATGATTCTTTTCTTCGGCTCCACGTCGCGACTATGGTTGGCGTCTGTGAGACTCGAGAGGAGTCTTCTGATAACGGTCCGACAGAACTGAAAAGAGGGATCAGACAAGCTCCGCGAAAACTCGTAAATGCCAATCAACCTGGAAAGAATAACAACCTTAATGCAGGCCCGAAAAGTGACAAGATTGCAAAAGGCATTATAAATGCACCGAAGTCACGCAATAGTAAAAATCCAAGCTTTGTCGTTCCAGACTGACCAACAATTTCATCTTAGGAAAACAGGCGCCACGCACTTAAAAAATCATAAAACGCATGGGATAACTTCCCATAGCAGCGTTATTTAAGATCAGACTCGCGACTGACAATGGTTGCCTTGCACGCAAAACTAGTTGTGCACGGTAATTATCTATTTACCTAGTCATATTTGAAGAATAAGAGAATTTGTCATCCGTCTGGAGCAATCTTGTCTCTTTAAAAAAAAACGTAAATCACTCCTTTTCTTCTCGAAATCCCTCTAACGATGCACTTTAGATTAACAACGACGCTATAAAAATCATAAATCTCGTGTGACATTGCAACTAACTATTGCATCCTAGACAAAGGGCACGCCTTTTTTTCGGGATATAAATAGAGGTCCCGCGGAAGCGCAAAGCGTTAGTACAAAAGTCAAACTCATCCGGTTCACGTTAGTACAATTCATGTTAGTGAAAAACCACGTAAATTCGCATATCTGTACTCGAGTACATCAAATCATTTGAGATCAGCTGCGGAAATCAGGCTACGAGAACCCGCGATAATTACGCCAGTTCACGTTTTTTACGCAAATGCAAAGAAAAAAAAGATAAATTGTGGGCAACAATCATCATTGGGGTCACCCAGTCATTCGCCACTGCAATTACCCTTCTGGCGCTTTTCTGTGGATAGCGGGTTCCTCGTTCATTTCAACTGATAGCTATCCGAGATCTCGTGGACTCACCAGCTAACCAGTAAGTCGCTCTGCCATTTCTTCCGGTTCATCCACACGTCTCCCCGTATAAAAACAAATATATATATATATACACACTTATACACGCTTCTAACGAAACATATATATTTTACTCTTTTGTTATAGCGCGCTAGTACGTCGATTAAAAAACAGGGACGAAGCTCTTACGTCAGTAGGCGGTAACCGTTCGCAGCCAAGTCACAACCGTGCTGCTACAACCGACCGACGACCACTATCGTGAGATCTCACTACCATACTCGTCAGTCTCGGATCAGACACAATCATTAGATCTCACCTCTCCCTCTGTCATTGATCCCGCCATCTAAGAAATCCTGAATTATTCCCCTCCTTCTCTCGAGGAATGATTCCCTCTCCCTCCTTCTCTCGAGGAATGATTTTCTTCCCCTCCTCCTCTCGAGAAACAATTCCCTCTCCCCACTCCTCTCGAAGAAGGATTTCCTCTCCCACCTCTCTTAAACCAGCTCCCAACTCCTCCCTCTCAGTCGGATCCCGTGCCGATCGATTGGAGAATCGGCTATTTAGGCTTTATGCTTCCTCCTGCAATGGAGGGAATAGAATAGTTACAGTCCATATCCCAGGAAACCCCACTTCTTACATCGTCCTATACAAGCACCTCATCTCGATGTACTCCTGCACCACTTTCCTTGCCGCCAATATCCAATAACTTTATTTCCTCTTCTCACTCACTCACTCATTCACTCACTCACTTACACACACACACACACACACACACACACACACACACACACACACACACACATACACACCTAACTTCTTACTCAACGACATTAAACAAATCGATTGTAATTACACATACAATGATAAGATGAAAGTTTTTTTCCTATTTTATGTAAAAATATGTATAAATATCTTATATAAATTTAATTTTCTCTTTTTTTTTTAAATAAATGTAAATCATTTATATTTTCCTAGCTGCCATTTATTTGAATCACCTCTCGCATTGTTTTCCCTTTAAACGCCTTAAACCTGAGATCGCATGAGGTCCAGTCCCGGGTCAAAAGGATTAAGTTCCTTGATCCAAAAACTAAGACGTTCACACTATCCTTCGGAACAGGTGTCATAGCTTCGGGACGTTGACCCATATTCCGGGACAAAATGCGTGCGACTCACAGAGGTGTTCACCTCTGCGCATATACCTGTGAGATTGAGTCTAGCTATCCTTCCATACTCTATCCATTCTCTCTCATTGTCTCCTTCACCGAATTTCTAAAGGTTTGGACCTAACAGTTGCTTGAGAATAAAATGCAATTTGTAATATGCAATTACATATCTTTCAAAATAACTCTTTCTCTCTCCTCTTTCTCTCTTCCCCCTTCTCTTCCCTCCCCCCTCTCTTCCACTCTCTTTCTATGTGTATGTGTATGCGTGTTGTTATTTTAAAGTGATTTTAGCGTTACTCATCCTGTATCACGCGGAGATACTTCAGCACCGAATCTATTTTCATAATGGAGGCCAGGAACAAAAAATTAAAATATGGTAATAAGTGAAATCTCTACCCAAGAAATAATAAAATAAACGTAGAACTTGGCAATTTTACAAAGAACGCAAAATAAATATATCATAATTTAATAAAAATTGAATAAAAAAATTATAATTCTTATTTTTTTATTACTTTTTTTTGTTCATCAAACGATTCTTTTCATTGATTTTCTATGAGTCGTTTTGTACATTGTGTCTCTCTTTAGATACTAACAATAGTCTACTAACATGTGTATATCCCAATAATACCTTCTCTCCATTTCTTGCAAATCCTGATAAAATCGTCCACCCTGCTCTTTGTAGAGTCTCCGAGATTTTCAGGAAACTTGTTAAAATGAGCATACAAAAAAATGAACTTTCAAACTCATTAAACATCCTAGTTCACGAAATTGAATAAGCATATGATCAACACTATTCGTTTATACTTTTTATTTTTTGTTTCCTAAAAAATTTTGAACAACGTCTTTAAAACTGAACCAAGCTTCTTTTTCCGTTGTGTTCATTGACTCGAGAAAGTTGACTCTCATCAAAAGTCTAATTTGCGTACCATCAAAGATACCTTCCTTTATTTTTGCGCTTGACAATTTTGGAAACTTACTAATTAAATACTGAAAAACTTTTATTTTCCTTGTTTAATACTTCAACAAATTGTTTCATCAAGCCGAACTTGATATGCAATGAAAACAATAAAACTTTTTTTAGATTTTTTTCAAATTATAATGTTTTATATTTTTTTCTCCAATTCCCATTTCAGTTCTTACTGGCCATTCTTTTTTGAACCAATGCAAACGTCTTGTATAACTATCCTATGCGCAAAGGTAACACAGAAATTTTGTATTCCCTAATTGCTGTCTTAAAATTACACAAAACTTTGAAATCATTACAAATCAGCCACTGATGTTCTGAATGTACTTAATTTTTTGTAGAACTTTTTTTAAACTGATATAGCTTTTCTGTATTTTTACTGAATTGGCACTGAAGCATATTTGTTGCCATTATGCAGTAAAACTGCCTTTAAACTTCTTTTCGAGTAATCAATAAACAGTCTCCATTCTTCAAGTATATTCATATATATCTAATTTTATTTCATTTATTAAACCTCTAATATTGAAACAATAAACAATAGAATCTTCTTCAGAAAAATATTTTAAAAAATTTTGTTCTCGATACCTGTAAAAAGTTATTTTAGTTTCAAAAATTACAAGATTTCTTTCTTTTAATCTTGAAGTCAACAATTCGGACACCTGTTTAGAAAGATTACAAAACGAGGAATTCCTTTATTACTTTTATTCTGTAGCTTCAAATTGGCAGCGCAATTATTGCATATCATATTAGATACCCAAAGTTTCTAAATAAATTTTGCATAAGAAAATCATAACATTTATGATAACTCTGTTTAAAATATTCAGTTATATTATTTCTATATTTCTTGACTTCGTAACAGCCATGACAAAATTTATTAACTTTATTCTTACATGAATTTTTCGGAAACATAATGCTTTATTATTAAACAATAGCTTACAAAATAAATTTTGTTTTTTGCAAAAAAATGTATATGCAATCCAGTCAATTTCTAAAGTGATGCTCATGTTCTCGCTTTATACATATTTTGCGTACTCCCACTACCATTCAATATTAGACAGCCGAGACGCCGATCCCGCATGCACATATGACGCTGCCGGAGCCTCACATTCAAAATAGCTCCTATCTTTAATCGTTCATAACATGGCTAAAAAGTAAGATATTGAAATAAAAAAAATATATTTTATAGGAAATGAACAATTCGTTACTCCTTATCAAAATTTCAAGATAACGTTAATCATTTTTATAAAAAATGTCAAATATCGCAAAAAAAGCTATTTTTTAAGTATTAAACCTCAATTATCTTGGAAATCTGACGTGCTAGAATTTTTTCGCTTGCGGCATCGTTTTCAGCATTCAAAAATTTATAAGAGACAGTCCGGTCAAAAGTAATTTTTTGCTGTAAACTAGTGTTATTGATTTAATTTTAATAAAGTCATAATTTTATACTATATACAGTTAAGCTAAAATTAAGTATGTCAAGAATTTTTTTTTTCGATATTAGAAATCCTTTTTGAAAGTGTTTATACAAAATTAAGTAAAAATGGAATTTTATATTTATTGCGATTATTACCAATCAGAAACTGTAAACTCAATGCGTCGAGAAAACAATAGGCGAAACAAAATGACTAAGTCTGGTTGCCTTTATATTTTGTATGTAAAATTCCATATTCAATGGAATCCCAAAAATACATATTGCATGTTATGTTAATATAATCTGTAATTTTTCATGTGGATTAAAACATCACATGATTATGTAAGTAAGATTGGAAAAGATTCAGTATAATCATGTAAATATTTTTCCAGCGATTATATTATAATAGAATATTATATTATAATACAATTAGCGTTCGAGTGTTAGGTTTCCACTTCAGAAATCGTAGGTTCGAATCGAGTCGATATTGTATATACGTTTTCAAAAATTATAAGACATGTGATATGTAATGTTGTAATTAATAAATTGTATTTAAAACTATAAATTAATTCTACATAATAATAATTAAAAAAGTAATGTAGATTAAAAATTAACAAACAATTTCTTTCTTATATGAATCTGAATTTAATTCTTATATAACGTTTAATTTAATTCTTATTTAACGTTGAATGTACGTATAATAATTAGTATATGAAACCATATATAGTCATACAAAATATACTTTACGTTTCTATAGATTCATATGCCTATACGAAGACGTCTGCTTAGCTGCCCTCTCCCCCTTCCCCTGCCTCCGCTTAACCACAAATCTTAATTAATAAATAATGCGCTATTTATGCGCTTTCAAAAGTCCGTAAGAAAAAATTTTTGCATTCATTTTGTTTAGCTGAAAAAAATGTTTTTCTGAAGGGGTTGAGTAGGCTGTCAGTTAGCCCCCCACGTGTTAATAACAACCAATTTGGAAAATTAAATACACATACAATTTATGCGCTATTTATGCGCTTTTTTATTCACATAATTTTAATTTTTGCGCTGCATCCCTCCCTCTTGGAGTAAACAGCCATATTCATCTCTAAATCGTTTAAATTGCAAAAATTATGTTATCTAACAAAATATTAGGTGTACAAATAAATTTTCGTCGTTTTTTATCAAAAATTAAGCATTTATTGTGAAAGAACGATACATAATGTTTTATTGATGTAAGTCAAAATATAAGTGCAAGTTCTTTTTGCGTTTGGCACGAATCTTCATTCAATAATGCTTCCAATTCCGCGTCTTCGTACACTTTCGGCCTTCCGCTATGTTCTTTGTCTTCGACGTCAAATTCACCGTTCTTAAATTTTTGAAACCATTCACGGCAACTTCTCTCACTTAAGACAGCCTCACCATATGCTTCTACAAGCAATCGATGAGCCTCAGCTGCAGATTTCTTCACATTAAAGAAGTAAATCAAAAGTTCCCGCAAATGACACTTATTCGGCTCAAAATTCGGCATTTTCGCACAAAACAAATATATGATGCTGATACAAACTCGCTAGTATTTCAAGGTTATGTTGTTGACAGATGTCCAACCTTACGATATAATGTTTTACATCAGACAATTTTAACCATAGCTTGCTAGTGGCACCGTCTTTTGTCAAACGGCGGAAACTTATTTGTACACCTAATATTTTGTACACCTAATATATTTTTGATTTATGCGTTACTATTTTCAAGCAACTTTTGACTTTTAGCATTAATATACTTTAAAAATTGTATTCAATTGTACTAAGTCTGTGCTGCATTGTGCTCGAATATTAATATTAATATGAAGAATGCATTAAAAAATAAAAAAAAAACATTTTTTAACAGCCCCCACTTTGCGTTTTTTCCAATTTTTTAAATTGTACCAGGTTGTACTAACATTGTGCTAAAGTATTACCTTTAAACAATTATAACAACAAAAATTATGAGAAAAAATTTGTTTTCTGTTTCTATACTAGTTGCGCTAGTCCAAAAAAATGTACATTAAAGCATTTTCTGTTCCCAAAAACAAAATTCAGTGCACGAGTTCATTGAACTGGCTGCATTAGGTCTAGAATCAATGCAAGCATCAATGTACACTAGCTTCACAACCATAAAAAACAGATCTTGGTAAATAAGATAAGAGTTTACGAGATAAAATCATAAAAATGTAAATGATAGTAAGCCTATATACAAAAATATTTGTATATATATAAATATTTGTATATTTTGTACCATATCATTATCTTCAATAAAGAATATTCTTAATGGTGAAATTGTGAAACATTAGTGCTTTCATCTTCATCACACGAATCTAATACTTCCATGTAAATAATATAAGACTCCATTTTTATCTTTAAACTAGAACGTTTTTTATGCTTTGCCTGCACGCTTACTCATCAGTTCTGGATTGCAATAGTTCAGTTCAGTTCAGTTCAGTTCAATTCAGTGCAATCCTCGTACAGAAACAAAAAACAAATCTAAAAAATAATTTTTGACAAATCTAAATATAACTAACGTTCACATTCAGTTATTTAAGTGGCCTAAAACTGCATATCTTATGCTAGACTAGCACAAGTCAGCACCTTCAGATTCCTTGGTACAACAATATTAAGAGCACTTTACTCTTGCTCGCAGCCTTGGCTTTGTTGTCTATAATGCTAAGTCCACAATCTTACTTTATAAAGCCATAAGTTGTAACTTATACTTTTAGGCCGTAAAAATTAAGTTTTGCTCAATTCGTTTAAGTCTAACAATTATAAAGCCTAAAGATTGCGCAAAAACAGTTTAAAGACAGAAATTATTGTCATTTACTTTCTTTCGATTATGATTGAAGGCCTCTTAAAGCAAGTTGTGGACCGAAATTAAATTGGATTTGTAGTTACGCACTTTTAGGCGGTGGACACTCTTTGAAAAAAAATTGATTTTTCTCTTTCAAATTTTCTCTTTCAAAGTGAATATCGGAACTGTAATATTAATATAAATCGCCGGAACTGTAAAAAATAGAAAAAAATTTCCAGAATGAACATTGAATGGCTTTAAGAGTACTTTAGAATTATAATAAAAAATTTTTTTTTAGTTTTTCATTTATAATAAAAATTATTTATTTATAAAGAAAATAAATTTTTTATTATAAAGCACTCTTAATGCCATTCAATTTTCATTCTGAAAATTTTTTTCTATCTTTTATAGTTTCGGCGATATTCGCTTCGAAGGAGAAAAACCGATTTTTTTCTAAATGGTGTTTCACCCCTTAAAAGTATATATGGGCAAATATAAAAAAATATGTGTCGCTTATTTTTGTCTGAAGAATAACATACTAAATGCTCATTAAAATCGGAGAGGGACAGTCTCTCTTTTTACTTTGAGTTATGTTATCCTAGTCAGAGGAGCTGATCAAAAACTTTTTTTCCCACTTTTTAACGTAATCTTCATATTACGATTTATATTAATATTCGGGCACAATGTTACAAAATCTAACATAATTCAGCATAATTCTCAAAATATATTAATTCTAAAAGTGGGAGATTAACTTCGTATAAGCGAGTCATAAGTTTAACATACCAAAATACTGCGCGTGTTCTTAATGTAAAATGTTATTTTGTATGTAAAATTCTATATTCAATGGAATTTTGAAAATACATATTGCATATGAAATTCATGTGATCTGTAATTTTCCATGTGGACTGCAATATTACATGATTATGCTGGATCGAAAAAAAAAACAGCATAATCATATAATTTAACACAAATATTTTTTCCAATGTATGCATATACAGGGTGTCCGGAAAATCGCCCGAAATACGGGGAATGATTCGGAATCCAAAAAAAAGGAAAAAAAGCTATATAAACATAGATTCGGAAATAAATCGTTTTCGAATTACCCCCCTTTATGTTAAAAAAAAATGTAATTATGTAAGATATAGTCCACTTGGTAGCCCTATCTTTTTATTTTTTTTATTTAAAAATTTTTTTTACTGTACTAGAAGGATGCCAAGCGGGCTATGCTTCTACGTAGTGCATCTTGGGTAATGCCAAAATAGTCCGAAATGTAGTTATTTATGTTAAGGAGATGCTGGAGTGTCCTGAGTCTCCTTTTATCATTAATTATTAAAGACTCTTTTCTCTTAATTGTATTTATGGATTGAAAAATCCTTCTCCACAATTAAAGTATCGACAACAACGCAATTCGCCAGCTACTATTAAATACGAAAAACGAAAGAAAATTGAAGACTTACAGTTTTGTTATCGGTTTCTATAGTCAACTCACGTAACAATATATGCTGCGTATAAGAGTTTCAGATCTTGCATATTCATAAAAAGTAGCTGGCGAATTGTAGAAAACTTGAAAGAACAATCCTATATTTTCAGAAATGAGATAGATTTAGTATAAGAGAAACAAGTCTCCGAAAATTTTGTTTGTACAATATATTACGAGTGAAATTGACGTAAAGCCGAGCAGTAGTTTAGTTCCGCGATATTCCGACAGCGGCGCTGTCATGAAAATATACGGCCCATTCGTCCCGAGTAGAGTGGACGAAACTGAATAGAAAAGTCCTCTATCATTTTATAATGCTCGCAATAATTGACGTTTAAAGATAGCCGAATACGCGTCTGCTCGACTTACTATTGTCGAAGGTACGCGCACGACGCGCGGGCCGCGAGGAGCGGAATGGCCTAGCAGGCGCGCCGCGTCGTTTGAGTTTAGATGCTCACGACGGTAAGCCCCGCTTCTCGCGACCCGCGTGCTCGGTGGGCCGTTTCGGCAATAATAGGTCGAGAGGACGTGCATATTCTTTTCAGGCAGAAGTGGAATTCCACGACAAAAAAATGGTCTGTCTTTTGAGTCAATCCATTCAGCAATCCAATTTTCAATTTCGCTATAATTATGAAAGTGTGTATCTTCCAGAGCATGTTGCATCGATCGGAACAGATGGTAATCGCTTGGTGCTAAGCCCGGAGAATACGCTGGGTGCGAGAGATGCTGGGTGCCTCCCATTCAAGATCCAGTGTTTGTTTCACGGCAACATGCGGCCGAGCGTTATCATGGAGTAAAATCATCTTTCGATGATTTGATGCAATTGATGGTCGTTTTTGCATCAAATTATCTTTGCATTCAAACGTTCCAATTGTTGTCGATAATGCTCGGCGGTGATTGTTTCGTTCAGTTTAAGCAGCTCGTAATACACGACACCCTCCATATCCCACCAAATACAGAGCATTGCTTTGTGACCGTGGATATTTCGCTTTGGAGTCGATATTGATGGTTGGGCAGGATCAACCCATGATTTTTTGCGTTTTGGGTTGTTGAAAAAGATCCATTTTTCATCGCCGGTCACGATACACCACAAGAAACTCTTCTTGTTGTGCTTTGCAAGCAAAGAAATTGAGATGTTTAAACGGTTGGCAATGGCATTTTCGGTCAATTCATGTGGCTGCCATTTTCCTTCTTTTTGAATCTTTCCCATAGCTTGTAAACGTCGTAAAATAGTTGATTTATTCGACTTTGAGTTATTGAGACAATTCTTTGAGTGTTTGAGCTGGATTTTCTTCCAATAGAGCTTGCAGTTCTTCGAATTTTTTCGGTTGACCTGTTCGTTGTTTGTCGTGAACGTCACAATCACCACTTTTGAATCGTCGAAACCAGTCTCTACATACTGTTTCCGATGGAGCAGACTCATCATAAATTTCCGCAAGCAATCGATGAGTTTCAGCTGCTTTTTTTCAAATCAAAATAATGTAGAAGGAAAACATATCGGAAAAACAATTTATCACGTTCCATTTTAATTTAGTTATAGAAAAGCACATATATAAACAAGGATGAAGTCTGTTGATTGAATTTTAGTAGGAAATATTCACACTTCAAAATGATATAAGTAGCAGATGTCTCTGACCATAGCATACGCAGCTACTGCCATCTAAACGTGAACAGCGGCTTTTAATGCAAGTCCCTAAATGTACACATTTATAGATCAATGTATATCTTGACTAACAACAAGTTACAGTAAGTATATTTTTACTAAATGAACACTCTGACTGTGATATAGATATATCTTCGAATGCAAACATGTATTTGAAATACATGTGTATACGTGTAATATACAATAATAGTATTTTTTCCTTTATTCATAATGCCATTTTAATTTAGGATGTCAGTACATAATTACAATACACATACATTGCACATACATATGTAGCTATTTCATCTCTTTTTATTATGTTTAATAGGCCTTTTACAATAATAAACCATAAATCAATCATAAATCAGAAGTCAGACGCTAAAAATTGATTGTGATTGATCAATTTTTAGCTTCTGATTTCTGATTTGTAACTAATGGCTTATTGTAGAAGGCCAATAACAAAAAGAGATAGAAGCTACTCATACTTAGCTTTTCATGCAGATATAATATAGACATTAGTGAATACTAAAATTATATTTTATGCGCATTATGATGTACACACATTACAAAACATAAAATATATTTCTAATTCATATTCACATATGTTTAGCTACTTCATCTCTTTTTGTTACGTATAACAAAAAGGTGTACTGATGTTCTCTTTTTTCTACGTTTAAAAGGAAATATGTTTTTTTATGGTCAAATGTACAGATATTAGTGATATATGCTTTTATTTTCAATATCAGAATATACATACAACTAACATAAATCAAAGCTAATGAGAGTCAAACCTAGATGACGTAACATCTTAAAAAAAATAATCAAATTATCGAATCTCCTCTAATAAATCCTCATTTTATGTATACGCATATATACGCATTATATTAGGTATATAAATAAGTTTTAAAACGTTTTTTGTGTAACGTATAATTTCAACTTAGAATTCAAATATTTTCGCGCTCTTTTGATATGTAGTGGCGCTTAATATGTACTATTAAAAAACATAATTGACTTCACAAAATTGGAAACTTAACCTCAAAATTAAATGATTTTAAAATGGCGAGCGACAAGCAATTTATTCGACATTGCATTCGATACGAATTTCATCAAGAAAAAAGCGCTGCTAAAGCATGTGAATCAATTTGTTCTGTTCTTGGAGTCAATGTTGTATCCAAAAGTACGTGTGAGTTTTGGTTTAGGCGATTTAAAGAGGATGATTTTGACGTTAGCGATAGAGAACGTAGTGGTGCTCCTCAGAAGGTTACAAACAATGAATTGCAAACATTACTCGATCAAAACTCATGTCAAACACAAAACGAACTTGCACAGCAACTTGGAGTAACTCAACAAGATATTTCAATTCGTTTACGGCAGATGAGAAAGATTCTGAAGGAAGGAAAGTGGGTGCCGCATGCATTAAATGAAAAAAATAAAAATGATCGTCTTGAGAAGTGTTTGAATCTGTACAATAAACAGCATAGAAAATCTTTCTTGTGGAAAATCGTGACTGGTGATGAAAAGTGGATTTTTTACGATAATCCTAAAAAGAGAAAACATTATGTGGATCCAGGACAACCCACTACATCAACGCCAACATCCACAGCAGCAAAGTACAAAGTTATGCTATGCATCTGGTGGGACATGAAG
>NW_011627607.1:12794-43071 GCF_000204515.1 Acromyrmex echinatior | reverse complement strand
AGGCCGTGTTCTAATATATATCACCAGTACTAAAAGTCTGTAATATACATAAAATACAGATTTTTAATTAATAGATATATCGATACGAAACCGTAATTGCACTTTTTTCTTACATCCAATGCCATTTTAGGTTACGATAATATATTATCATAAATGAATATCATTATATATATATATATATTCATGCAGATATTCTCTATGTCCATTTTTATGCAATATTAAAATTTTATATTATAATATATAATGTATATAATGATATAGAAAATTTAATTCTAACGTTGTATATAAAAAGACATTCATGAATACGAATTACAATTACATTTTATGTATATATTATAATGTATGTGTACACACAATGACACAAAAAATATTATTCTATTATTGACATATTAGTGAAGACATATAAACATGTTAGTGAATTAATGATATATGCAATATTAAAATTATATTTTGGGTATATTAATGTGTACATGTATATTACATATAAAATATAATTATAATTTATATTCACTAATAATGTTTTTTTATATGTTACAATAATATTAGAATTATCATAGTATAATATACATACAATTTTCTATATTGGATATACAAATCGACATATTAATAATGTAAATACTAATCTCTTTTTATTAGAGAGAGCAAAAAGAGTTACATTATGTATGTGCAATGTCATATTCATTTATTGATAATATATTATCGTAAGCTAAAATGACATTGGATGTAAGAAAAAAGTGCTACTACGTATCGATATAACTATTAATTAAAAATCTGCACTTTATGTATATTATAGACTTTTAGTACTGATGGTATATATTGAAACACGGCCTACATTGCATGTGTATATAATACAATTGTATTTCTAGCCCGATTTTACAAATATAAGATTAAATTCAATTCCAGTTTATTTTTTTCTCAATTCTAAAATTAGAAAATTTTTCAAAATAAAATAAATTTTACATTTGTGGGATTGAGCCTAATACATATTTTCGTCCTTGCTAAGATGGTAATGTAGGAAATCGAATAAAAATGTCGATAATCGATCGAATTTCCTGCATGATCATATTAACTCAGAGGGCGTAAGCATCTTATACATTGGAAATGAAAATCTGTAATATCGACCTTGATTAAATTCTGCCGACACTCCAGCATTCCCTTAACACTGAAATAAATTATGATTGAAAAATAAATTACAATTTTTTAACATATGTAAAAGTGATTATACCTCAGAAACGACTTATTTCCGGAGCTATGTTTATATAGCTTTTTTTCCTTCTTTTTAGGTCCCGAATCTCTTCTCAAAATATTGCGGGCGATTTTTCGGACATCTTGTATAATTAAGTTTCTTTTCATATATATTCTCAAAATTTTTAACTTTGTTTTCCGTAGATATTTTTCGTATTAGTGCGAATATTTAATTTTATATTGGGACTAAAAGTAATATTTTTCTGTGATTAATTGTAACATGTTACAACTTGCTCCATGTCACATCCCACAGAGCACAGCACCTTTTGCAAAACCTTCAAAAAGCGCTTCTGACTGGGTTCAATTTGAGTAGGTACTCATATGCTATAAGCTTCTTATCTTCTATCTTCTATCACTTCTAGGAGAAAGATAATGATGCTCACAGCGCGTGAGGATCCAAACTGAACGCAGCCTATGTTAATTGCGTAAACATTTTCTGAGTTTTATAAACGCTGCTGTATTATATGGACATATTCAATAACGAAAAAGTTTATTCGTAAAACAATCTAATACTAGATGAAAAATCCTTCGAGCAACTTTTTTTAAAAATTTAATTATTACTTTAATTAATAAAACATGCTTTATTAATTAAAATAACAATCAATTTAAAGAAACAAATTGTTCATTCCTTGGTTTTAATTTTTCATCTAGCATTGATTATTTTATCTTCACGAGTATGTATTATTGTTTTAGTATTATTGTTTATTCATAAAAACTAGGAAATCGGCTGTTTTTACAGACACATCTGAAGAACAAGTTCTTAAAAAATGAGCAAAAAGATATAAATAAAATGACAAACCAAATAGATAAAAAGATAAAAAGCTTAAGATGAGAAGAAACAGCCCATAAAAAGAAAAATAATAGAAGATATACATATTTGTTAAAATAGCTGACTTTTATTTTTTAATTTGTCGTCCTTCAACAATATATTAATAAGTATGTAATGTGCAATACAATATTACAATATATTATGCAATACAATTAATATTTTTGCGAAAAATAAACATTTCTTATATTATTACTACTTACCCCGATGATGTTACTTTAAATCTTAAGTTAAAAGTAATATCTAACAAAATACATAAAATCTAAAATTATGCATAGTCACAAGTAAAAATATCTTTTATATCTTTATGATATTTTAAAACTAAGAAATCGATAATTTCTTAATTTCATAATTTGAAATTAACAATTCATAATTTGAAATTAACTATTAGCAATTTGAAATTAACTTATTATATTTGAAATTAATAATTTTAAATTAATCAATATTAAACTGATAAAAAATTCGAACCTATTTTGCAAAAAATTTTACATTTAGTCTCTCTCCCACATCAAATATTGGATTTATTATTATATTGTACTAATCAACTTTCTGTTGGTTCATTAATTTTAGTACAAAATTTGTAATCAGTAACTTAAGAAATATTACGAGTTTTTGTAATATTGGATTAATTTTTTTAAATTTTGAATATAGTTTTATTATCTTAAACTTGTTGATGTTCGTACCTCAGTAACTTAAAAGATTTCTAAATTTAATGAAATAATTGAATTAAAAAATTATAGGAAAATAAATACACTATAATTTATAATTTTCTATTCATTATTTTTATAAATAGAAATAAACATAATATTACATATATTTTATCAAAGTTTTAACAATTCATTTAATTTCCAATGGAATAAAATTTTTCTATAATATATTTAATACACTATAGATAGAATAGCTTTTTTATAGTTAATAATACACTTTTTATAGTTAATAATACTTAATTTTTTAATACAATATCAAAGTTTTTAATGTGTAATCACGTGTAACATGATGGAACATTTCCAAAAGACATCTCAATGATAGTCTGACAATGAATCTAAATCATAATCGTATTTAATATTTAAAAAAAGTGCGATAAATAATTATATCTATTCTTCTTCCAAAAAGTTATTTTCTTAAATTATCAGTTCAATTCGAAAAATAAGAACAATTGAACAAATATGAATAATCGGAAACATATCTTTGAATATAAAATAGTAAAATTTTTGACTGACATATTTCTTTCATTTTTATACATTCTCGAATAATTGTCAATGAGATATAGTGAGATAAAGATATTAATAGTAAATAAATGATAACGACAAAAATTTTCTTTGTCGAGTTTTTTTACGATGAGATTAAAATATAAAATAAATAAGGTTAAACAAAAAATAAATTAAACAGATATTTGCCTATAGGTGTTTTCCAATTGCAATATCCCTAGACACTTTCGTGTACACGACGACACAAGTTGCGTTACAATTGTCCGTTATCGTCAACATTACACTACACATCTGTATTCAGTCGAAGACTGTGTAAATTTATTTTCTAGTGACAATTACATGTTACTAACTGCGGCGGCTACAAATAAGATTGGAAGACGTTGAGTGGTTGGCACTTTAACTTTTTTTGTTTAATACAGAAAAAGCTACTTAATCTAACTTTATCCGAAATGGATCTCAACCGTGCACAGCGTACACGTTCAAATTGAATCGCGTACAATGTTACATTTTGTACATTCCTGTGTACGTTTGTGTTGAGATGTTTTAAGCAATTGGAAAACACTCTTTAATACTTAAGAGGATGCTGAAGTGACCAAATTATCGAGACTTTAAAGATCGATATGAATCTCCGAATTTACTAACAAAATCAAAAATCGTTTTACAGGATTAAAATAGACACAAAATTTGATAGTGCTGCAATAGACTTTACACTAAAATCGAAAAAAAAGTTAAAAACTTACATTTTTTTCAACTCATAAAACTGTCATCTGACGTTCCCTAGACTATTGAAGAAAGAAGTTACAAATATATTTTTCGTGTAACACTAATTTACTTTTATATTTGCGAAAGTTAGTGTTATATCTCCAACAGTTACGCTAACATTTGGCAAATTACTTATTAATTATTTGTTTACATATGTCGTATTTGCATCTGCATTTAAATTCACAAAACAATTTTGTACTTACAATTCCATTCAATTGTCCAATTGGACACTTTTTACAGCATATTAAATAAAAAAACATAGCTTATGAAACTTAAATTTGTTAATGAGACATGCACTCTATATTTAAACGTGATTTTTTAGTACCGAAAAAATAAAAATTCAAGAAAAGGAGAACTAAAAATTTTAGAATTACTTTGCGAAATATTTGATTAAACTATTTGTTTCTATATTGTACAGCTATCCCTGATTTAAAAAAAAATCATGTTTCTACGTCAATTTATTGATGAAAAAATGTAAATTTAGCAAATTTTAACGCACAAAATCAGATACGCGTAAGTCGCCGAGCGGCCCGATCTTCTCCACTCGACCTCGCGCCGGCTTCCCCACTCCGGTGCGCTGCCATCCTCGCGTTCCTTACTTTTCCAATGGTTTTAAACAAACTTTTTCGGTAGCAAAAATTCGAGAATTTTTTAACAGCAAATTCAATTCTTTCTTGACAAATTGGTGCCAGAACTCTTAATCTTAAAAATTAGAGCCACAGTAATTTTTTGGAAAAAAAATTGTTATCTTGGCTCCTAATCAGAAAGTAATCTTTTATTAATAAATAAAATATAACATAATAAATTCGTAGAAAAATATCAGCTGTCGAATGCTTCATACTATTTGATATTATGCATATTAACGGAATTATTCCATTTTTTTATACGAAAAGAAGATATCCACTTTTCAAAGTCGTTTTATAATAGTTCAAACTGCAAAAAATTGTTTTGTTATTAAGTGTTACGTGATAGTGCAAAGATTTTTCTTGAAGAAGAAAAATCACCCCTATAAATTGCTATGCGATTCAAAGATAAAGGAATTAACAGGAAGTTTTCCGCAGACAGGTTTAATGAACAAATGGCTTTTTATAAAAATTAATGAACATTTCAGGGCTTGTCCGAGGCTAAATTTATTCGTCGATATGAGGGCTACATTTTTTTATGAGAATTTAAAGCTTTGCGTTTAAATCTTAATGAAAAGAGAGCCAGTGAAAAAAGGTCTTTTTCAGTGTTTAAAAATTTTTTTTCTTAATTAATAAATCGATTTTAATGTTCCACGTCTCATTTTATTGGTATTTCGAATACCTACATTTTTTTATATCGAACTTTTTTCATATAATCAATATCTTTCATCTTATAAGCGAAAAACGTGCTTTTTGCACTAATCGAGTTTTTCGCATATTTTCTTCACAAGTTTCGAGTATTAAACATACGCATTTCTTTTCTGATGGCCTTTCGAAGATTTTCATGAAGAGAAATGCTGGTTTATAATTGTTTTCGGTAAAATTTTACCTCTATTGAATTATTCTTGTTACTCGAGTTTATGAAGTAGGTATATAACGCGCATGAAAAATAGTAAACAATTAAATATCTCGTAAACTGTTACGTTTAACATGACTTATACTATTCTGGATTAATGGGAAGGGTACTACTACTACAAAAAAAAAATTAACATGTTTACATGTAAATTAAAATTTACATGTTATTTAGAATACCCCTCGTCCCTTATTGATGTCGAGGGCCACCGAGTGACCGAAATTGCCGAGAAAGCATTTTCGATTGCTTAAAACAAGCGATTAGTGTGAGAAGGAGCTCGCTGTCTCGTTCACTCTCGGCGCGCCGAAGGCGAGCACACATACAAGGAGTTGTGCTTGAATGTGTGGCTATTGATTACGCCAGACGGCCGTCTGATTCTGTGTCGCTACCGTCAACGCAGAGTTCTTGGCTGAGTAGTCAGGAGCCTTAATAAAAAAGTTTACAGCTCGTATGAACCAAACGACAGTGCAGTGCACCAAGCGTATTACGTGCACAAACAATACTGAGTTTTATGAAACAAAAGAAAGATTTATATCAATTTGCAAAGGACTGTATACGAAGATTCGGAATGATAAACAAAGTAATAATTGTGTCTAGTAGGTTCGATCTTCTAAAAGATGGCATTGTTACAAAAGGATGAATGCGTTTGAGTAAGACATAACGATATACATATAATAAATATAAGAAATGAATGAAAGATGTCACTATTATCGAAATTGAAATTAAAAAATGTACTACTCGATCAAGTTCGACCATCGCTCCAGCATCCTAAGGGCCAGTTCCATAACTCTTAACAGAGGTTCAACTTATTCATCGTCTCTTTCCAATTCTAAAATTGAAAAGAAATGAAAAACAAGTTGAACTTCGGTTAAGAGTTAACCGTGAATTGTGGAACTGGGCCTTAGAGGATTACAAAAGTGTCTATTTTATCGATTAAATACAACAATTTTCATAAAATAATATCACATTACTTCGTAATTTTTTTGCAAGATTTGAAAATCCTTTTCCAGAACTAGAATATACACATTAACATTAGTCTGTAGTGTAGAATTTGTGAACCGAAAACGATAAAACTTTTTAAGATGACCCTATACATAGTCAATAATAATACTGATCAATAATATTGAACCAATAATACTGATAATATGCATAAATATTTTCAATATTTCGGCAATCTTACATTAGAATGGATAATGTTTCACTTTAGTTTTACATGCATTTTCTATTGCACTCAGACATACTGTGACATGGATCCTAATAAAGCGATACTGATGCTTAAGAATCAAAATCTAGATCACGTCAGTATTCTATGTCAGTATTCTACATCAATCCATTGAATCAATATTAATCACACAAAATCAGTAATATTGTATCAGTACTTGTTGTCAGTATTATTGACCGTCTAGGATCACCTTTAAAATTGAGGTCCTCTTTATACATCATTCTTTAGTCCAATATAGCCGCAAAAACATCATAAAATTTTTAGAATTAGGCTTAGATATCTAATCCTATACAAAATCATTCTACAAAATTTGTATACTACTGATCAAAAAGTACCGGGACCGGTCCAATAAAATAAAACTGGGACTGATCCAATATTTTGCATTTTAATAATACGCAATTATTCTCCCAAATTTACTTTATATCTTTTAAAATAATCCTCTCCCATGCGCACACACACGCGTATGCGCACGCACGCACGCATGCACGCACACCACACGCGCGCGCGCACACAGCAATAAATTTATGCCACATTTTTTCCAATTCTCGAAGCACCTTTCATATAATCGATTTCACGTATAGCCTTCAGAATTCTCTTTAATCGAATCTATCGATTCAAAACGGGGTCCACGAAGTGGTAATTTCAGTAAAATCAAGGGAATAGGAAAAAATCACACGGTACATATTAGACAAATATGGAGCTAATGAAATAGTATTCATAGGATTTTGATAAAAAAATCACGAACAAGAAAAAATCCTGCATTTCTATACAATGCAAAATGCGACGCAGCTCATGTTCAAATTATCTTTTAAAATCGATTGACATGATTGACACTAAATGATATTCCAACATGTACAATCATATCTGGAATTGTCAATCGTCAATCATTGAGCACTATATTTTTGGAGCGCACAATTTAAATGAACGTGCGTGCGTGCGTGCGTGCGTGCGTGCGTGCGTGCGTTTCAGTAAAACAAACTCCTTAATATGTGTATTTGAATATAAAATTTCATTCAGTACATTTATACTAAAGCGTAAAACTTAAAACTTAAAACATTAAACTTTATATCAAATCAAATGTATTGAAGTAAGCAAAAGCGATTATGATACATAATTGATCAAAATCTGCGTTTTATTACTGTAATCTACAAAAGATAAATTATAAAATACATAATGTAAATGATTCAAATAATAAATTAATTAGAAATATGTTAGCCCTTCTTACATATTTCTAAAATATAAAATTAATATTAAAGAATACTGAATTGCAAATTATTAACATAAATTTTGTCTTAAAAAACATATATGTTATAACTAATTTCTTCTGATATAAACTTTGTACACGAAGTGACTCGGTTACGATATTTTCAAAATTTTTTCTCAGTGAAATAGTATACTTATATTAAGTACATTTTACTAAGTTAACTAATAAGTTTATTAATTCTGATAACTATATACATATTTTATATCTATACATATTTCATAACTTTATACATATTTCATATCTAATTATTGTCGTAATTTATGTGTGTATCGCTTTGCTAAAATACATTTTCTGACATTAAATTGATTGACTACTTTCACAATGATATTTTCAAAAATAGAGGCAATACCGATTTATTTACTGCATAAAGTATAATTAAAAAAACTATGTATTAAATTTGTTTTGATGATCATTTCAATATATTACAATATATCTTCGATCACGTTTTATATATTCGATCTTTTCGATAGAATCAGGAAAATCATTGGCATAAATAGTTAACCAGTTTTCCACTGCTTAATTATTTATTTAGTGACCTTTCGGCAAAAAAACGTGTTGTTTATCATAAATGTAATTCAAAATGAATCTTTACAAGGTCAGTAATTTTGGTAACGTAATTATGTTATTAGTAAATGCAATATGAGCTCTATATATCTCTATAAGCACACATTACATAGAAGAATATTATATATTAATATTGCACAATTTAATTCAAGGCAACATTAAGAGAATTAATGAGATACTGAATGGAGGGATTCTATTCCAAACTAATGTGATCAAATGTAAAGATATTTTCATCTCACACACACACACACACACACACACACACGTACACATCCTTTCTCTCTATCTCTCTTTCGCTCTCTAACTTCTAAATTTTATAAAAGATAATCTTGCGCCGCTACTTGTTACTTGTAAGCGAGTTTTTGGCGAACTTTCACAAAAGACTTACCGAGAGCAAACACATTTCGAAAGAGCGCAAATAGTAGATCGTTTTGTCGTGTCGCTTCTCGTAGCACTATAATTCTTTTCGTACTTTCTGTTTATAAAATTAAATCACTATTCATACGAATTCACATCAGTACTTAGAGAATGCAGATAGACAGAAATCAGATAGATATGTGAGCGGCAGACAAGTACACGCGTATGTGCACATAATACACGCACACACGTATTTTTTTGTAAACGAATGTGTGTGTGTGTGTGTGTGTGTGCGTGTGTGTGTGCGTGTGTGTGTGTGTGTGTGTGTGTGTGTGTGTGTGTGTGTGTGTGGATAAGTAGGTGGGTGCGTTTCGAGTTACGCATAAAGCGCATAATATAGGTCATTTTATCATTCTTTATTAATTGGTAAATAATAAGAACAAATGATGTATCATGCGTTTCATGCGTAATTCGAAACGCACCCTGTGTGTGTGTGTGTGTGTGTGTATGTGTGTGTGTGTGTGTGTGTATGTGTAGTAGCGCGATGACGATGGCAGCGATGATAGCTTACCACGACCTTCGCATACGTTGCGTTCCACCCGCAAGCTTACGCGGTGACTTTTGGACTGACAGAAGGGTAGTTTCGTTCGCCGCGTCGTGCCACTACATCGATGCCACCATTCGGGCATAGATGTTACTAGCCGCTACCACCGCCATCGTAGTCATCTGTTTCGCAACTACCCATCGTCTATTGTTTCGCGAAGCGATTGGCTCTCTCGTAGTACGTTTTAAAATCCGCTTGGTACACTTGTGAGTGTAAATAGAACAATATACAATTAAAAAAAAAAGAATTTTTACAATCCAAAAAATATTAATGCTTATTTTTATCAATATACATCAACTTTTAATCTGAGTTCAATATATTCACTAGTTCTAAAAATTAGAAAAAAATAAAAAATAAATTAAGAACTAAATTTAAAGTTAATCTACATTGGTAGAAACGAGCATAAAACATCTTATAAGACGTCTTATGTTTTTCTCGATTTAAGAATATTTTATAATAGATAGCATATCTATTATTACAGACAGATCATTATTGAAGTTATATAAGTATTATACATCATGATTATATCAATAACTTCCATCTCATATTCTTCCTCATGCGTTTTCATATAATTTTTATTTTTATTTTTTTATAATATACGTCTAAAAGTTATCCAAAACAAGATGTTTTAAAATGTCTTAGGTCTGATTGCACCAACGTTACTTTAATTAGCGAAGCTTAAAACTCTCTTTGTCCCTGTCTCTTTTCGATTTTAAAACGAGATAGAGAGAATTTTAAGTTTTGCTTAAAATTAAAGTAACGTTGGTGCAATTGGATCTTAAGGATGTATTATAGACGTACAATCCCTGCAAAGAAAATTAAATTTGGAAGAGGGTAAAAGCACTAGATGTAGATCAGGCACTAATTTCGGACCACTTTTTATATTTAAATAATTATAGTATTTTGCATTAAATGGTATGTACACATGACAAGATTCTTTAACATTTGTTTTATCTCTTTCAAGTGCCAATTCAATTTAATTTATTAGGAACAAAGCTACATATTTTATTGATATCGTTAACTGAATGTGCGAAGTTAACGAATAAATATATCTTTAAAAATTCATTTACAGTATAATATCATAAGAATTGCCTTATGGCTTTCCATCTGTTCCATTAAAATTCTTATTGCTAAACCTTTAATTTTCATTAATTTTTTTAATTATTGATTTTTAACTATCACTAATTTTAAATAAACTTGAATGTTTTAAAATTGTATTATGATTCACAATTGGACCGTAGAACTAGTGTCACTCTAGTGAGAGTCGAGACATACGAGGGCAAATCAATAAGTACCCATGTTAGTAATGAAAACTCAAGCTTTTCACAAAAATTTTTTTTATTTTTCAATGTCAACCCCTTTTAGGAGGATACACTTTTCCCAACGCTTCTGCCATTTTTTTAACCTCTCAGAAAAATACGATTTGTCGAACTCTGTAAAATAGGCCTCTGTTTCGGCGATGACCTCCTTATTCGACGTGAATTTCTTTCCCATTTTTTCAAGTTTGAAAACAAGAAGAAAAAAGAAGTCATAGGGGGCTAAATCCGGAGAGTACAGTGGATGCGGCAGCAATTCGTAGTGCAATTCGACCAATTTGATTGTGGCGACTGCGAACGAGTGAGCCGATGCATTGTGAGCAATCGCGGCACTCATCAGGCCGCGAGCTTTTTCATTCCCAAATTATCATGCAAAATATTGAATGCCATTCCGTACGACACGCCTACAGCCTCTGCTACTTCATGCACTTTCGTTCGATCAGCGAGAATCATGTCGTGAACTTTTTCAACGATTTCCTCAGTAATCACGTCTGCCGGGCGGCCTGGGCACTCCTTATCAAAAACAGACGAACGACCACGTTTGAATTCGTTGAACCAATATCTGACGGTTGTTATAGATGATGAAGAGTTCCCATAGACAGCATCCAACTTCGTCTTTATTTCTTCGCATGTTTTTCCATCCAAAAATAAGAAACGAATCACGGATCGATATTACTCTTTTTCCTTGTATCGGAAAACATCAAACACGCTCACTATGAATTGCTGTCAAATCAAGACTATTGTATGAATCACTCTGAAATTTTTATGGCGTCGTTTGAAAGATGATATAGTACACGATAGTAATGCCAACTTGCATCAGCAACGTCGCCTGTCTTGAAACACGAGTACTTATTGATTTGCCCTCGTAAAACAGGAAAGATGCCATCAGTTGGAAATGGTTAATAATTTTTATTTATCTTTAATAAATGACACTTGCCCTCAAAAAAATAAGAAGGGAATATGGCTAAAATTAGACTGGCGATAATTATTTTAAGATAATTAACTCAAACCGAAGCGAAAAATGTCCACCCCAGCGCGGGTGTCACCCTCTTGACAAACGTGGTATTACATCTATAAAAATTGCTCTCATTTATTTATTTACATTTACTAACACATTAACAAACTGAAACATGGTGGCACCAATCACGAAGAGGATCGCTTACATCTCAACTCTTACTAGAATGATTCTACCTAGAACTAAATGTGGATCATCAATTATAATTTTGTTATATATATATATTACGACAATTACGGTATGCATGTGCAAATCATTTTTATTATTCTTATGGAATGTAGTAACGCCATCAAAAAGAATAAAACATTTGGTGAATTAATTTGCAAATAATACATGTGGTCTAATTGTGAATAATTGTTATTATTATATTTAAATTAAATTGAAACACATAAAACAGTAATGAAATGAAATAAAATCATCCATAATGTAATCTTTATGACCAAATTTTTTTTTAAAGAGTGGTCCTCAACTAATGATTTTATTCTATGTTTAATATTTACACTTCACATAAACTATATAAATATAAAAGTTGTATGAATAAGATTATATTTTTGTTTAATAACACATTTTTGTAGTTTATTTACTTTATTTGTTATTATTTTTATTATTACAAATTAAAAATATTAAAAATGATAAAAAATATACATTTTTCTTTTACAAGTACTTAAATATTCAAAATAATTTATGTAAAGTTTCGTTGCGATTCATTGATTAGTTACAAAGATATAAAACAAACGAATATTTTGTTTATTTACTGGACAACTAGTTCATGCATCATAGTATAACTCTAAATGATCTTAAATACATAATGTATTTATACTAAAAAAAATTGAAATTTTTATCACTTATTTTATAATTTTTATTTTACAATATGTACATTTCCATATATTTTTATTAGAATACAGATTTAAATAATTTAATAATTTAATAAATTTTTTAATAATTTTGTTATCATTTTGAATATATGTATAAAAAATGCTTAAAAGATGTTTCAAATTAAAATATAAGACGTTTTATAAAGCATCTCAAAGATGTCATTCCGATAATTGAGAGTACAGGGGATGCGGCAGCAATTCGTAGTGCAATTCGACCAATTTGATTGTGGCGACTGCGAACGAGTGAGCCGATGCATTGTGAGCAATCGCGGCACTCATCAGGCCGCGAGCTTTTTCATTCCCAAATTATCATGCAAAATATTGAATGCCATTCCGTACGACACGCCTACAGCCTCTGCTACTTCATGCACTTTCGTTCGATCAGCGAGAATCATGTCGTGAACTTTTTCAACGATTTCCTCAGTAATCACGTCTGCCGGGCGGCCTGGGCACTCCTTATCAAAAACAGACGAACGACCACGTTTGAATTCGTTGAACCAATATCTGACGGTTGTTATAGATGATGAAGAGTTCCCATAGACAGCATCCAACTTCGTCTTTATTTCTTCGCATGTTTTTCCATCCAAAAATAAGAAACGAATCACGGATCGATATTACTCTTTTTCCTTGTATCGGAAAACATCAAACACGCTCACTATGAATTGCTGTCAAATCAAGACTATTGTATGAATCACTCTGAAATTTTTATGGCGTCGTTTGAAAGATGATATAGTACACGATAGTAATGCCAACTTGCATCAGCAACGTCGCCTGTCTTGAAACACGAGTACTTATTGATTTGCCCTCGTAAAACAGGAAAGATGCCATCAGTTGGAAATGGTTAATAATTTTTATTTATCTTTAATAAATGACACTTGCCCTCAAAAAAATAAGAAGGGAATATGGCTAAAATTAGACTGGCGATAATTATTTTAAGATAATTAACTCAAACCGAAGCGAAAAATGTCCACCCCAGCGCGGGTGTCACCCTCTTGACAAACGTGGTATTACATCTATAAAAATTGCTCTCATTTATTTATTTACATTTACTAACACATTAACAAACTGAAACATGGTGGCACCAATCACGAAGAGGATCGCTTACATCTCAACTCTTACTAGAATGATTCTACCTAGAACTAAATGTGGATCATCAATTATAATTTTGTTATATATATATATTACGACAATTACGGTATGCATGTGCAAATCATTTTTATTATTCTTATGGAATGTAGTAACGCCATCAAAAAGAATAAAACATTTGGTGAATTAATTTGCAAATAATACATGTGGTCTAATTGTGAATAATTGTTATTATTATATTTAAATTAAATTGAAACACATAAAACAGTAATGAAATGAAATAAAATCATCCATAATGTAATCTTTATGACCAAATTTTTTTTTAAAGAGTGGTCCTCAACTAATGATTTTATTCTATGTTTAATATTTACACTTCACATAAACTATATAAATATAAAAGTTGTATGAATAAGATTATATTTTTGTTTAATAACACATTTTTGTAGTTTATTTACTTTATTTGTTATTATTTTTATTATTACAAATTAAAAATATTAAAAATGATAAAAAATATACATTTTTCTTTTACAAGTACTTAAATATTCAAAATAATTTATGTAAAGTTTCGTTGCGATTCATTGATTAGTTACAAAGATATAAAACAAACGAATATTTTGTTTATTTACTGGACAACTAGTTCATGCATCATAGTATAACTCTAAATGATCTTAAATACATAATGTATTTATACTAAAAAAAATTGAAATTTTTATCACTTATTTTATAATTTTTATTTTACAATATGTACATTTCCATATATTTTTATTAGAATACAGATTTAAATAATTTAATAATTTAATAAATTTTTTAATAATTTTGTTATCATTTTGAATATATGTATAAAAAATGCTTAAAAGATGTTTCAAATTAAAATATAAGACGTTTTATAAAGCATCTCAAAGATGTCATTCCGATAATTTTATAAAATATCTAAAAAGTTTAAGATACCTTTTGAACATTTTATAAAACGTTTTATTGTTTTGTAAGTTGTGAAAGTTATCGTTTTCTTTCTTGTTTTAGATGAAGTTCTAACAGTCCGTTGCGTCCGTAGCTCATTTTAAAGTTATTGTTTTATTATAAAAGATGAATTAAAAATTTGCAAACATGATTTTTATTAAATAGACATATTTGTTTTTATTAGATAGAGATATCGACTTTGTGAAATAAGCGTTGAATAATACTGGTAATTTTTAATATTTAAACAATGTAATACGAATTTGGACCTATAACGATAAATTGAATTATAATAATATTCAATCAAAGAGGAAATTATTGTTAGTGCTTAAATATTTCTGTGTGAATTTATGTACATATTTGATTCTTCAAATTGCACAAATTTAAAGGATAATTTAGACATAGTTTATGCTAAGACAACCAGTAAAATTTTTTATCTTCCAATTATCATTAGAACTCTTTTTTACAAAAAAGAAAAGAAATAATATTTTAACATTATAATTAGGGATGCACCGGATCAGAAAATTATCGAATATCCAAAAAAACGTATCACCGTACATCTGATATTCGGTAGAGTAATTATCCAATTCAAAACCGGATATTACCGTATACAAATTCCCCAGAATTTCAAAAACCAACCTAACAGATCAAAAACCAACCTATCACTCACGCTTTTATTCTATATAATAAAACACTAGAAATTTATGCCTTATCTTTATTTAAACACTCTGAAAGTAAGACAGGGAATATAAACTTTGCATACGCATAAAGCCTATTCTATAATTGCGTAAACATAATTATAAGTGGTTGTAGTTGTAAGAATTGACCAATCACAATCAAATATTCTTCTCATATTAGTAGTTATAATAGAGTGATTCTAACCCATGGGATTAGAGGAGAGCGCGAGGCGCGGGGGTGTACTCGCAGGCGCGGGAGGGGGCAAAGCGTGGGGAAAATTCCGGCGCTATCGCTGTTTACATAAACATAGGACTCTAGTCGATGGATTACAAACATGATGTGCGTGTGTGTGTGTGTGTATGTTCAATTTACTTTTGATTATTTTGTGTCTTAAGCAAAAAGGACAGATTCTTGCATAACGCATAATACAAAGAGCATAAGAAATTCAATCAATTAGAATTTATTATTTTATGGAAAGAAAGGAAACGAAAGAATTTGATTGCATTTTTTTGTGCATCATGTTTTAAGCTTATTCTACAATTGCGTTGGCGTGGTTGTAAGTGGTGTAGTTACGAAAATTCACCAATCACAGTCGAATATGAGTAATTATAATAGAGCGGTGAGAGGAGTGCGGGGCGCGGGGGGTAGGCGTAGGAGTACTTTTAGGTGCGAGGAAGATCCTGGCGCCTCGCTGTTTACATAAATGTAGGACCCCGGTCGATGAAATACATAAACATGATGACATTCCACTGTGCCTTTCGTACTTTTTTCGTCACCCGCCGCCGCCGCCCTCTCCAAAAATGTATCGATAACAAAGGCTTGCATACACTTGTCGCATATACACTTACCAACTCTTTCTCTCTTACGTTTCGTCATCTTTCCCGCCGCGATGTCACTCCCATTGTACCTTCTCGCACGCAAAAATATTTTATCATACGTTTTTTAATTAATGATTTAAATAGAGAGAACGCTTAATACGGTCGTGACAGTCTGTCGCAGCAGCGTTGACCGCGAAGATGCTGGCGGCGCGCGTAATATGATAGCGCTGCGATAATAAGGAAGGAATGAATAATGTCATACACCTAGATATATAGTTTAAATATGCGTTTACTTTTATATATAACGTAATTTTACAATATATAGCTCTTATTATATAATTCCTACAATATTTATAAGCAGAAACTTAATTTAATTTAATTTAATTTAATTAATTTCAAATCGAATTTTATAAGCACCTGCTTCCGATTAGCAATAAAATGTACTTTTCACACTGTTTACAATATTATCTAAAGCATAAACTATTAAATCACACTCTATATTTAACTTTTTATTATAAATTTTGCGCCAAAAATCTACAGCATTTATCGATGATACAATTTTTATATACTTAAAAGTGTTACAAAATTTTTCATTGACGATATGCATATACTGGATCAGAGTATACGTTCTCGACGCAATATTTGAGACATCACGCATTTTTACGATTTCTATCACTAGATCTTGGACCAATAATGATGAAAGTGCGATTGATTGCAAAAACCACTTAATATCCGCGCGTCTTTCAATGAAACCCTGCCACATTGCACGAGGCAAGATTATGTAGTTACTAAGGGTTGTCATCAATTACAATTTCCACAAAAGACACAGGTCCCACGACGATTCCGACATCCAGGTGTTTGTAAGTTGTAGGAATCAGTGCAAAATCTTCTTCCCAATATACACATACCCATTTTTATGTGTTAATATTTATACTTTTATATATATATATATATATATATATATATTGTATATATGTATAGAGAGAGAGAGAGAGAGAGAGAAGGAAAACAGATAAACAAACTAGAAAAAAGGTATAAAAAAATTTATAAAATAAAAACTTACTATTTATAAAACTCTTTATAAAACTATTTGTAAAACTCTTCATCTTGAATAGGAACATAAAATCTCATGAAATCATACATGCTTGGAAAGCGTTGCATCGGTCCGTCTGAATAATTGATGCAGTAACATTGCCCGAGCTCTTTCTAAGTTTCGTTTCCCCCATCACATTTCTTCAGGAATATATATGGAATTGTTCAACCAACACAAGCGAGAGCATAAAAAATGCAAGCGCCGATATGTGACAGCTTTGTTAGTATAATAAAAGATTTTTTTAAAGACATCGACGTATTAATACGACATATTTCGCGATGACATCATGAATGTAATTTTGATACATTGCAACGTTGCGTAATTGTGCGCATAATGATATATGTCTCATCCGTTATAGTCCTATACTCGTCATAGTATTCGTACTCTCTCTCTTATCCATCGTGATCCTATACTTATCATAGTATTCACACTTTCTCTTCTTCTCGTTATATTCTCTCCCAGGCTCTCTTTTCTTCTTGTTCACAATTTTATTATATATTCGTTTCACAATTTTTTTAATGATATAACTTAGCAATTATTTTAATTTAACAACTAATAATATTTCTAGTAATGTAATGTAATACAAATAACTGAGCATTCCTAATTTTTAAATCATTATAAACTATTATTGAATAGCTATCGAATACTTTGTACTACGTCGTACTATTAAACAGTATATATTATTAATTAATTCTAAATAACTATAGAGAAAGTAGATTCTTTTCCACTCGCGGTAAGGAGAAACAGGAATGTGCAGGTTTCAAAGTTACGCGACAAGCAGATGATGTCATAGAAGAGAGCGAAAAAAATATTTTAGGATTGTGGAGGAAATCCAGAAAGAAATAGAGATTAGAATTATAATTTCTTATTATTCAATTTTTATTTTAATAATTTGATTAACTTATTTGAGGAAAAATTGCACGTCTTCTTATGATATATAATTCTAAACCACTGAGAAAAAGAAGGCAGAGAAAAAGAAGACTGAAAATAATTTAAAAAATTCAATAATATATTTAAGTATCATATATACATTTTTTATAAAACATTAATTTATTTCTTATTTTAAATGTAACACAGTGTATACAATTTCATCTGAAGCGCACATTACTAATTCACACTCCATGATTGAAGTTTCATTATAAACTTCACGCAATCTTCTTGTGCACCACATTTATTGTTAATACAATTATTTTTTTAGTAGTCACAAATTGTTGATATACACAGTGCGAATGTGTTCCCACAAATATGTTCCCGGACAGGGCCTGAATCATAATTGAAACAACAATATGCATATTTTTTGGTTTTATTATTCAAAATATTCTCCTCGGGCTTCAATACACTTGTTACAGCGATTCAATAGTGATTTAAATACATGTTCTAGCTCAGTTTGCGGAATTGCCTCTAGTGCCTGTGTAGAAGCTGATTGGATGGTCGGAATGTCATCAAAAAAGCGTCCTTTCAATTTCAATTTCAATTTTGGGAATAATGAAAAGTCGCAGGGGGCCAAATCAGGTGAATACGGTGGATGGTTTAACACAGAGACACGATTTCGAGCCAAACATTGACGGACAATCAATGAAGTGTGACTCGGTGCATTATCATGCAACAAAGACCAATTTTCTAGATCACGATATTCGGGGCGAATACGATGAATTCTGCCTATCAATCGCTTTAAAACTTCGAGATAATATGCACCAGTAATTGTTTGGCCAGTTGGAACAAACTCTTTGTGGATAATACCTTTGCTATCAAAGAATGTGATGAGCATTGTCTTGATTTTTGATGGAACTTTTCGTACTTTTTTGATTGTGGTGAATTTTTTGACTTCCATTCCGCACTTTGACGCTTAGTTTCTGGATCATATTGAAAGCACCATGTTTCATCACCTGTAACAATTGATTTTAGGAAGTTTGGATTATTTTCTGCGGCTGCAACGATGTCTCTGGAATAATTGATTCTCGCTGATTTTTGATTGCTTCTTAATGTGTGTGGAACAAACTTCGCACAAACTTTCGTTTTACCCAAATCTTCATATAATATGGTTCGAATCGTTTCTCTACTCATATTTAAAGCCTCCTCCATCATTTTTAGTGATGCATTGCGATCGTTTGCAACAAAATCACGTACTTTTTCGATCATTTCGGATGTTCGAACCAAAATTGGCCGTCCTGATTTTTTGTCATCTTCAAGGATCTCTCTGCCTTCCAAAAAACGCTTATGCCACTCAAAAACAGCTGTACGACCTAGACATTGACTGCCGTAAACTTGTTGCATCGATCAGAATGTTTCTGATGCACTTTTACCAAGTTTTGTGTTAAATTTAATCACTGCTCTCTTTGTTCCATATTAAAATTTATATCTCGACCAAAATCTTGTTTAACATGAGCTGTCATATCTTCGTTATATGTCAACCAAATTGAATAAAACTTTGACAGATGATAGCAAAATGTTCAACCTTTAAAATGCATGTTTGAACGCACAGATGTCGCCACTGGTTGCTGAGATGTGGTTCGTGTCCGGGAACATATTTGTCGCACTGTGTATATTCTCTCGATTTTATTTAAAAAATATGGTATTCATTTTATGACTTTTATGATGCGATTTTACAATAAAATGATACGAGCACAATTTTAATAATATTTTAATAGTATAAGTCGATCAACCGACGCATTTTCTTATTAAGTTATTTATTTTTACGAAGATATGAAGAAGGAATAATGAAGAGATTAGGGAAAAGATAAATTTTCAAAGAAGTATGTATATTTTTTTATATAGATTTATTTATCTAATATTTAATGGAGCATGTACAATATAATTTAAACCATAGACCACAAGTTCACATTCTACAATAGAATTTTTATCATAAATTTTGTGCAAAGTGTTTACAGCATCGCGTTTATTAGTAATACAATTTTGTCTTAAAAATGATACGAAATATTTGAATTTTTCACTAACACCATGCGTACATTGATTTAGTTTATAGTATGCATGCTCGACACATTGCCCGAGTTCAAATAAGAAGAGTACGGTTTCATGTACAAGCATATATCATACAGTAACAATTTTACGTTTTTCATATAACATACTTTAACAAGTTCTACATTCAGATCTTGAATCGGTGATGATGATGATGGGACAGTATTAATTGATTGTATTAATAAATTTAAACTGAAAAATTTAAATGATTATCCAATAATATATTACCATGACAAGTAACTGATATATTATTAAAGGTGCCAGTTCAAAGTAAACATATATCAAGTGTATCCTCAAAATTTTAAACTTTTAAAAATTTAAATGATTATCTAATAATACAATATATTACCATGACAAATAACTGATATATTATTAAAGGTGCCAGTTCAAAGTGAACATACATATAAAGTTCTTAAAAATTTAAACCTTTAAAAATTATATCAGTTATTTGTCATAGTAATATATATTGTTAGATAATCATTAAAATTTTTAAAGGTTGAAATTTTTGAGGATACACTTGATGTATGTTCACTTTGAACTGGCACCTTTATTGATATATCAGTCACTTGTAATATATTATCAGATAATCATTTAAATTTTTAAAAACGTATTTAAAACTAAAAATATATTTAAAACGTACATATTGGACGTTTTGGACATATTTAAAACATCCAGATTAGATCCTTGAATATTTAAACAATGTTTTAATTAACTGTTTTGATAACACTTCTTAAAAACATCCATGTTAGGTCGCATTGGACTAAAACTGGATGGACTAATATATTAAACAAATTTTAGACCACATGATTCTTAATGAGTATTATTATTGATTAATATCTTATTCCAGAATACACATCATAAAATTATGATGAAAAGAAACATTTTTCGCTGAACTAATTTCATAATGCTTCAAAACAGTCATCCATCCATATCGCCATCCACTATCCTTGACTTCTGAAATCATATGGAAACCGCTACACTTCGATAATCCACGAATATAATCATGGATGTATAGTTATGATACATCTATTCAATATAGACCTGATAAAAATTTGTGCAGTTCAATTGAACATCCAAAGAGTCAGTTACTGTCTAATATTTAATCTTAATATTAATTATTTTCTGGTTAGGAAATCATACGCTATACTTTCACAGTATCAGTTATCATGTAAATCTCGTCTTCGACTAGAGATCGCCACAGTCTTTCTCCTGTCGATAATATACGCCGTATTGATACGGTACGGATTATGTACCATAATGTATCTAAACAGAATACAATATAGACTTTTGTGTCGTTGAAAATTTTCCACATAACACTGATGCCCTAGGGACGTTCAGAAGACGTCCGTACATACTAACAAAAATGAAATCCTCGTACGATCTTAAAAAAATTTTCACTTGTTAAGTCACCGAAAACATGTCATGAGCAGATTTAGAAAATTTTTTGCAAGAGAACATTTGTAAAATGTCTAAATGTGAACATATTTTGTACGTTGCATAACATACGTTTTTAAAACATTCATACTAAGTCCATGGATGTTCAGACTAAATAAAAACCAGATTTGGACGTCCAATAGACGTTGTCTGTCTGGGTACATAAAGTGTACATATTATCTAAATTTAATATAATATATCATAAAAAGTAACTCATATATTATTGAAAGTATGAATTCAAAACATATATATATATATATATATACAAGTATAACAGATTATAATTTCATTCTAGAAAATAAGTGCGATATGTTATTCTTAGTGCATAAAACATAAAAGTTGTTATTGAGATTTGATTCGAAATTTATATTAGCCCGTACAATAAAAAATAATTGCTCGTAAGTCCAGAGTATCAATTTTTTAATGACTCGGAAAAAGAACATGGTGGCCTGCTTTTAGAAAATTTTCGATGGATGGAATATTGAAATAAAAAAGTTATGAAAATGGTTCAGATTGAAAGTTTACAATCTTTCTTCAGTAAAATTTCGAATTTTTGTATCAACTTCCTATTTTGAGTTTATACTGTACTTTCAGCGAATGATTTATTGATCAAAAAATGTTGCCTTATTGTCTGAAAAAAACGAGCAAATATAATATTAAGTAAACCCAAAATTCATAAATAAAATGTTCTCAAGTTGTTCGATAGCTGTTTATTAAAGAAATTGAGCCACGGCAGGAATCAACGCAGTATTCAACAGTTCTTTACAATTCTTTAATTGGTTAATATAAGTTACAAGAACCGGATCTAATATGCGTAAATTTTATAAATTAGAATATGATGTATGAAAAGATTGAATATAAAATTATCGTAATAAATAGGAATTGTTATTCATGAAATTAAAGGGAATATAGTCCAATGAGCTGAATCAAATGAATCAAAATTTATAATGTTACTATATACTAAGAATAATTAATAAAACTAATTCAAATTTAATAATTTAGTTTGATAAATAGTTAGATAAATAGATTCGATCTGGTTACAGAAGAGATATAATTAAAATAACATATGACAAAAAGAAACAATGCAAACATGCAAATGAGATAAACAAAATATGACATATTATACGAAGGCAAGTTAATAAGTTTTTAGAAAAACATAGTAAAACACATTTTTTTATGGTCCACAGTAAGCAAATGTGACACCCATCTTGCCTTTTTCATACCCAATTATTCGTACAAAATTGAAATCTGTGCCATGTGATATGCCTGTGGCCTCAACAAGCTCATGCACTTTCACTCGTCGATCAGTCAAAATAATATATCATGGACTTTATCGATGATTTCTGGCGTAGCAGCCTCAATTGGATGTCGACACCTGAACGAGGTGCATAACATGTGGATGTACGACCACGTTTAAATTCATTCACCCAATTCTATACAGTCGCAAATGCTAGTGCAGATGTGCTATGAACATTATCCAACTCGGCTTTGATTTCTTTCGGCGTTAAATCTTTTATACGTAGATGTTTGACTGCACTCAGCAACTGCGTTCAGCAGAAGTCAGCGCTTAAGAAGCGCTTTGTGCTGCGCTGCCAGCAGTTTGCAATTTCTGCTGAACGCACTTTAATCCTTATATATATATCAGTGTATAATCACGGTGTTGCGACTAGTGTATAAGGCGTATGACTTTGCTCATGCGGTTTTTTTCCGAAATTCGAGGCTTTATTGTAAAAAACTGGTTATACATTTATGATTCAAAGTATTGTCCATCGCTGGCCACTACTTTTTCCCATCTTTCGGGCAGCATACGAATCCCGCGTCGAAAAAACTGATTATCTTTTGAGGCGATCCACGAATCGATCCAATTTTTGACTTTTTCATAAGACCGGAAGTGCTGGTCAGCCAGGTCGTATGCCATTGATCGAAACAAGTGATAGTCAGAGGGAGCAACGTCTGGAGAATACGGCGGGTGGAGTAGGACTTCCCATTTCAACGTTTCCAAGTATGTCTTGACCACTTTCGCAACATGGGGTCGAGCATTGTCATGCTGCAAAATCACTTTATCGTGTCTCTCATTGTATTGCGGCCGTTTGTCTTTCAATGCTCGGCTCAAACGCATCAATTGCGTTCGATATTGATCGCCTGTGATTGTTTCAGTCGGTTTTAACAGCTCATAATATACTACGCCGAGCTGGTCCCACCAAATACAGAGCATGATCTTGAATCATTCCCATGGCTTTGAGACGTTTTGAAATGGCTGATTGAGTCACTCTTAATGATTGTGCCAATTCTTTTTGATTTTGACAAGAGTCTTGATCAAGTAATGCCTTCAATTCTGCATCTTCGAAAACCTTCTCTCTTCCACCGCTATGCTGGTCTTCGACGTGAAAATCATCGTTCTTGAAGTGTTGAAACCACTTATGACACGTTCTTTCACTAATAGCGGCTTCACCATAAATATTTGAAAGCATTCGATGAGTCTCAGCCGCAAATTTCTTCATATTGAAGCAGAAAATTAAAACCTTCCGCAAATGACAAGAATTTGGCTCGTAAACTGATATTTTCAATCGAGAATAACTTTATGATGCAGACACAAATCGACTAATGTTTCTTTTTGGATTATGTTGACAGATTCCCAAGTTTATTGTGTGACGTCTATGATCTATTTATTTCTATCACCACTTACCGCTAAAGTCATCTATACGAAAACCGAATGAGCAAAGTCATACACCTAATATTTTGGTGTATTTATCGGAATAATCTATGGATAATGGAAGCTATAATTTTAATAGCGATAGATGACGACTTAAATATAAACGATATAATAAATAATGTTGCGGAAGATTTAGGTCAATTATTTGATGATTTGGAGGTTAGAAGGAATGAAAGGCCATGAAACGAAAATTATTATGAAGTAATAATCCCTCAATATACTGATGTACAATTTATTGAACACTTCAGGATGTCGCGATGCACTTTTGAAGAATGTATACACATGCATATATACACATTTATTTATTTATTTATTTATTACTTAGGATGCTTTCCGTTTCACGCATGATGTATCATTTTATTTTTCTCTAATATTTGTTGAACAATAACGATACATTATGCGCATCATGCATGAAATGAAACGCACCTTTAATCATACACTATAGAATTTTTTTACGTGAAATTACAGGAACTGCTTCATGTAACTGCTCCTCTCATAAATGATTATGAATTTGCAAATGTTAATGTAGAAAAAAAATAATGTTTACGATTTGGGTATTGGCTAAATCAGAGAGTTTTTTAGCTGTTGATGATAGGTTTAATTTGGCAAAAAGTACAGGACACGCAATATTTAAAAATGTTATAAATGCTTGGGCACAATTGATCTTAGTACGTGCAGTGGCCAAATGCAATACAACAGCAAGTATCTTATAATGTATGTTGTTAAATTTTTATATAATATTGTTAAATTTATATATATTTGACTTGAATTACTGAAAGTTTATGTTATTATAAAATTATGTTTACTACAATATAATTTTAAAATTTTAGATATTTCAAAACCGATCGCATAGATTTCCAGGAGTAATAGATGCTATAGATGGATGTCATATCCCTTGTAAACCCCCCAGGAAATGCACATGATTATTACAATAGAAAGGAATTCCATTCTATTATATTGCAAGGTAAAGAAAGATTATAAATTAAACAAAGTAATTTTTTCTCTTTTAATAGATATACATATTAAAAAATTACCTACTAAAATATAATTATAAAAATATTTATAGCAGTTTGTGATCACAAAGGAGTATTCATTGATTGTCATATTGGTATGCCAGGACGTATGCATGACGCAAGAGTCTTCAGAAATAGCTCATTATACAATCGAATAAGAAATGCAGAAATGCCTCTAATTCCAAATGATATGCATTTAATAGGAGATTCTGCATATCCTCTGATGCAGAATGTGATGGTTCCATTCAGAGATAATGGGCATTTACTACCTTCTCAAATAACATATAATGTTAAATTAAGTTCAATAAGATCCATTATTGAAATGACTTATGACCGATTAAAAATTAAGTTTAGAAGGTTAAAATATTTGGATATTGCGGATTTTTATTTAGGAAATCAAATGATTGCTGCAGCTTGTGTGCTCCATAATTTCATAATCATTGACGACAGATTGAACATAGCGGATGAAGATTATATATATGATGATGATATGGATTTACAAGAAAATAATGTAATGCATGAATATAATGAACAGGAAGCTGTACAAAAGCGTAATTTTATTGTTGATCGATTTTAAACAATTTTATTTAAAAGTTTACATTTTATGTATGCTACATATATGAATTTTCTATATAAGTACAACATATATATTCTTTGTGTAATATGAAAATAAATATTCTCTGTATAAATACAACATACATGTCTATTCCTTATGTAACATGAAAATAAATATCCTTTATGTAAATACAACATACATTCTTTGTATAATGAAAATAAATATAAAAATAATATAATGCACATATATATATTTGTACGTATGACATATAAACTCATTGTATTTTCTTTTGTAATATAACGAACAGTTTGTGTCCATAATGTTTTTTTTTTATCTTTGGATCACGAAACATATCTTTTCTTTCATAATATTTTGCTAATAAAAATTATATGCTTTGTTTCGTCCATATAAAGTGTATGTTTCCAATATTTTGACCTATATCATAATGCATATTTCTTAATATTTTTTGAATTAAAATATATTTACGTTTATGTTATGTATGAAATGTATCTGCATATATATTAGGTGTTGAAATTAATTCGTAGCGTTTTACAAGTGATGGGAAGTACTTTCATTAATGTATTTTTTAATGCTCATGTGAAATAAATAACATTCTTTCATTAAAAAACGCTACGAATTAATTCCAACACCTAATACCTTTTTCTGTTATATTGTAGATTCCGTTATACAAATTGCTTCATTTGAAGATACATGATCCTTCAAATATGTATTGCAAATTATTTAACAATAAAATAGAACGTTATATATATTGTATTTTATAGAAATTGTATTTATATACACACATCATATATGTATATATACATATATGTATGTATGTATATATCTCCATTAAGCATAATATATTAGGTATAATAAAAAGAAATCCATTATTTTTCCAATAGATGGCTTTAGTAATCCAATAGATTACTAAAGCCATCTATTGGAAAAATAATGGATTTCTTTTTACTACACCTAATACATATTAATTTAATCTATTAGAAATAACAAATATATTTTTGGATATCTACACGTACATACATCATATATAGTAAATATAGTAAATCAAGATTATATTATTATTTAACATACCATTTTGTAACCTTTCGTGTACATCACGTGGGACAACAATATTGTACAATATGTTATTGAAGGTATAATGTTGTTCAGTGTTTATATTCATGTTCAGTGTTGCCTGCTGACTAATGACTGACATAACCGTGAATAGAATTAATATTTTTATTTAGATCCATTGCAGGTTATGTTCGTTAACTCTCAACATGTTTCGCTTATTAAGCATACTTTCAGTATGCTGGAAAAAATGGTTGCCGCTTAGCAAATATGTTGGAAAAGCGCAAACCGCTAGACGGCGTTCAGCAGAGAATCTTATAACAGTTGTAAAGCTGCTTTTTCTGCTGAACACAACCAATGTGTCAGTCTAATAGCAAATCTCAAAGCAATCTTGCAATCGTCTTCGAAATGATACATATGCGGCACGATCGATAATATATACATCACGTTCCAGAACATTTCGGAGATGTGTATAGTTAGCTTACCGCTTATTGCAACTTACTGCAACTTAGCATAGTAAATTATTACAAATCCTTATTCTGGCGTGTTCCATGAGAAATAACGGAAAGTGCTGAAAGGCACGTTTCAATGGCTTCCGACGTTATTCGTGAATTCTCGTGATTGCCCTATCGTCCTTCATAGGCATAATTCTGTAATTCAACGATGAGAGGATGAAATCAGGCGGCTCGGGCCTCAAGGATATCCAACAATTTTACTTCGAGGAATCAAGCGTCTCGGGCCTCAAGGTCATGCAACACTTCATTTCACTTCGTAAAATAAAGGCGACTCAGGTCTTCGTTCTTCTTACGAGTACGTAATGCTTATACACATATAATGGCGGATCTCGACGGGGGAAAGATGACACGCAAGGAGGAAGCTGTACCACAGCGCCACTCAGCGGGCCCAGCAGAGCCACACACGCTCTACATAAGCGCCACCGCCAACTGTGTGTGCCGACGAGCGCATGCAAGCGTTATATGTGTTGCATATAAGAGTTTCAGATCTTGCACGTTCATAAAAAGTAGCTGGCAAATTGCAGAAAACCTAAATGAACAATCTTATGCTTTTAGAAACGCGGTAGAAGTTTTAGTATAAGAGAAAGGCATATACAAAAATTTCGTTTGTATATTACGAGTGAAATTGACGTGAAGCCATGAAACTAAGCAGTATTTTAGTTCCGCGATATTCCGACAGCGGCGCTGTCATGAAAAGTGCGTCGCTGAACCATAGAAATGATCTGAATTATTGACCTACTCAGGCCCATATCAATAAACATGCCCTGGTCAAAGTTTTTTCTTTTGAGAGGAAAAATAATAAAATAAATATGATATTAGTTATTTTGTTGAAATAATTTCTTCCTAAACAAGAAACATACCATATTATTTACATATGAATACAAATGAAGATAATTATTATATTTTAATTACTATTCTGTCTTTTACATACATTTTATTTAGTAAATTATTGATGCATATATATAAAATAACACACACACACATATATATATATATGAATATGTATATGTATGCACGAATACATACGCACACGCGTGTGTATGTATGCTATTATATATACACACACACACTCGTGTGTGTGTGTGTACATATATACAACACACTTGTTTAACTTTATTTACTGAATTATTTACACATGCATATATCAAGATTCGGAACGCTATGTGTGTTCGGTTGAGCTTCCATTCTGCTCGTATGTCGGAACGACAAGCGGCGATCTTGTAGCAGACGTAGCATACAAATGGAATTTTCAAATACTCATTGCTTTTATATTAAAGCTCATAGCACGTTTCTGCGAACATAGTATTATTCTCTGAGATTTTATGTAAATCGCCAGCTACTTATTTTAAATGTGCAAGGTCTGAATTATTGTACATTTTTTATTCGACTCGGATGTCGAAATGTCGACTTAGTAAGAAGCGCCATTCCTCTTATCGCGCACAAGCGAAGTACCGCTATTTAATTACAGAAATGGATTCAATCATTGTATAAACCAGCAATATGTATATTATCGGTTGTAAAGGCGCTATAATAATAATATATTTTTATATATAGAAATATATATCAGGATCGTTGTTTAGAAAAGGAATCATGCTTGCTGCATCGGCTGATGCCAGAATCAATAGAAATCATATTCTTGAATTGCAGAACGAATTATTGAAACAGAAGTACGACAGAGTGAGATAGAGCAAAAACAAAAAAGGATAGAAACTCCGATTGTAATAGGTGAGATTCCGCACGCCGAGCTGGACTTGTCGAACGAAACAGCGACCCTCCCCTCTCCTCTCCTCTCCTCTTCTCTCACCCTCCCCTCCCCTCCCCATCTCTCTACGGTCGCTTGTTTCGAGCGACCGAAAATGCTTTCTAGAAAATTTCGGCCGCTCAATGTGTATAATTAAGAGGAGAAGGAACATTATAGATAACATATAAGTTTTAATAAATTATGCTAATCCTATATCCCTCCAATTTATGTATAATAGCAAAAATAATTTCAAAACACGATAATTTACGGGATATTGATATTTCTATGATTTTCCATGAGCCTTATATACCACGTTCATAGAAATGATTTGCAAGATCTCGGCGTGGTCTCACGCGTAAGATTCGAGATCTGTATGTTCAATTCCTCATGATCAAAGAGAGATCTCATGATCAATTCCTTTTTTCTTTTTTCATAATTTTTTTTTTTTAAATAAGTGACATTGTTAACAAACATATATTACAGGCTAAATATATTTTTATTTAATTATTGAAATTATATGTGTATTTCTAAAAGTTTTAATTTACCTTCAGAAAAAATCCAAAAAAAAATCATGTTTCAGTAATAATGTTACGTCGATCAGTACTTTCTATGAAATGTTTTTTTTTAAATTATCATCCGAATGAAAATTCTCAAAAAATGATAATCAATCAAATCGCAAAAGTGCGATTAATATAATTAATATAAGGATGATTAATATAATTATAAGGATGATGTCAATATAATTTTATAATTAACAAATCAAAAAGCCTTTATATGTGCCTTTATATGCAATATACAAATAATTTTTTATTTATCTATTAAAGTGATTCGGTATTCT
>NW_011627606.1:0-31830 GCF_000204515.1 Acromyrmex echinatior | reverse complement strand
ATACAATATATATACAAAATATACGTATATATAAAAGATATATTTCAACTTCTATTATAAATAAGTAGTGATCGTTGCTTATAAAATGTAGTTGTGGTATATTTAATTATTACACATTAACATGACATTTTCTAACCTTACAAATTTGATGTTCAATAGTTATGATTTTTAATTCATAAATTGTTATGGCTTTTATGTATCTTCATTTTATGCATACATATTTTACATATATGACATATATATATGCGCGTACGCATATAGGCGGATATATATATATGTATATCATTGTTCTGTTTTAATTAAATACATTGATCTATGTATAATGTTTATACGTACAATGCGCTTTGGTACATCGTATATTGTAAGCGAGAAATCTATAATAGTTAAAGTGTATCAATTGGCACTAAATTATGATAGACAAATTATGGATTATGTTCTTTTATTATGTGTCCGGTGTATGTTCTTGATTGTCAAGAGTTAATTCTACAGATATTCCTATACATATACATGAAGCATGTAATATTAAAATTCTTGATAAATTTTGTTATTATTATAAATTTTATTATATTATTGACTATATAAATTTTATTATATTTAATATTGTGATGATTTTAAATCTCTGAATCCAAGCAACCACCTGGATAATAGACTGGTCACATCGTACTCATCGATTTTTTCGTACGACTTCACCGTTCTCTTTTGAATTCAGTTATGCTATGTTGTGCTATGCTATGCTTGGGACTATTGAGTATTGTTCTACAAATAAAGAATATCCCAGGTGTATTGAAGCGGAATTTTTGGTTTCAGGATGTACATCTTGTTATTGACTGTTCGATCAGATTGTTTCGAAGCTGGTAGAACCATTCCCTCTTGATAGCTCCAAGGAACATGCTCTCCTCATGCGAGGCTTGATTGTTAATCTTGCGTGTACTCTGTTTCTGAAAAAGGAAAAATGAATACATTCAGTATAAATATGATAAGTAAAAGCGAAACGGATCAATTCCGTTAGCGATAACATTAATAATTATACGAATAATACAAGCGATAATTGCGAAAATTGCGAAAACATAGCGAATATAAACAATAATTCAATAGTAGAAAATAATTTCAATAATTCCGATAAGTTATCATACATTCTACCATTATTACGAACATTTAACTGCTCTCGAGAAACAGCATATTATTAAATTAGTAAGAACACATAGCGATAGATTTTATATCTCTAACAAGTATCTCGACAAAATGCATGTACAAACTCACAAAATTATTACTACAGATAACCTACCAATTCAACATAAGCAATATAGGGTAGACTCTTTTAGTCAATACACGCGAATATCTCTAAAAGGGGAAATTTTTTTTTAATATTTCAGACAAAAATTTTATGGTTTCAAGGGAGAAAAAAGACGGTGATCTTGGTTCACCTTGATAAGAAGTCCTTAAGATTTATGTTACGTAAAATTTTTTAAATCAAACTCTCCATTTTTTATTGCGAATTCTTGTAGCTTATTTCAAAAAAGCTTTCCAAGACAATATAATAAAGAATTTTTTCGTTAGGTACATTTCGAATTTTAAGGTTCGAAAGTTACAGTACTGCCGGCATTTGCATTACGCAAGGTGTCCGGCTAGAACCTTTTGAATGTTGTTCAGGATCACATTTGTTATCCGTCCTGGATAATATTTGTTAAGATCAAGATTGTTGGTGATTGTTTCTCTGTTTTCATTTTTGCACTTTGAAAATTCATTTTAATAAATTTAAATTTCCACTAAAAACTTGATGATATACTTTATTAATTAATCTAATCATTACTAATATTACATAATACATTTATATAACTAATATATAACTAATTACTCGACACTACGTAATATATTTTTAACCTAAATTGTAAAATGAAAAATAATTCTCAAGTCTTAGCGTTTTCTATTCTTTAGATCTGTTTAATAATAATAATAACAACTTTGTGCAACTATTTACAAGTAGTAAAAAATAAAATCATGATAATAAATAAAAACGACAGATGCATGTAAAAGACGTGACAGCAGGTAAAAGGCTGATTAGAAACTAAGTAAATTATAATAACCGTAAATAAGAGTAGAATAATACATATATTTAATCATGTGGTATTGATTTGAAACATAGTAAAATATAATTACAATAGAGATAGAGAGTATACATGAATCAGATATATAATGATTAAATAATGAAATGGATAACAATATAAAATAGTATGCGATTATTCTTCCGAAAGAGCAACTTATTTTAAAAGAATTAAGTTATGATGAGAAACGAGACTTCTTTTAAAAAATAAATAAATTTTGTCTAATACCATTTTATACTACTTCATGCTATTTTATATTGTTATTCATTTCATTATTTAATCATTATGTATCTAATTCATGTATACTCTCTATCTCTATTGTAATTAAATAAAGATAAACTTATAACGGCTGTTAATAATAATAAACAAAAATGAATTTAATTGTAATTACGTCTGTATTGATTTCCGTTTGTCTTGGTATTGTTATCACTTCTCCAGTGGAAGACAGAATAAAAATAATCCAGAAAAATCATGAATCTGCAGCAGGCAGTCACAAGAGCATCACGATAACATATCTGCAAATTAAACAATAATATGCATGGAGTAATATGAAGACACAAATTCAAGATTATTCGACAATGCCGTACCTAATTCGTGAGACATTAATGTATCAGTCGCATCATAATGACACGCATCCTCGAAACGCCACAAGAGACACCAAGGTCGACTGCAACAAATCCAATATACTACTTCAATGGATGATGGTATACATTAGCACCAAACATAGTATCTATAAATGTGCCGAAGACACCCAGAACCTTGCAAATCAATTGTTCATATTAAATTCATCTGAAAGACAAAGTTCAAACTGAATTCGCCTCAATGTCGGAATGATTGACAACTTATTCTAGAAACCTTTATTTATTTCAACTTGCGATTCATCTGCATGCCAAAGTCTTACAACTCAGAAATGGGATATTACAATTGGTTTTGGATTAATTTCCTATTGATCATCTTTCGGAATCATTAATGGAATTGCAGAATCGGACGCTTTGTCATTAACATTGTCATTCGTTAGCTGTCTTGATTTGGAATTACGAAAAAGTCTGCCATTATATATACCGATTTCATAAAGAAGAGATCAATTGAAGGTTAGCAAACAATTCAGCATTACACATTAAATCGCCTTTTCGGAGCAATTTTGTCTTGGACATCACACTATTTTTTTCTGTTTATATCAGGGTTTGGCAAGATTTGCACTTCTCGGCCGATTTTCGACTTGGTTCTGCTTCCCCTTCCGCTATTCCTCTCTCTTCTCACCCAGCGCGGGTACTGAATTTGCTTTTCGTCAGTGATGCGAATTCCGGCCACTACAAGTCCATATCCGTATATACTTGTGCATGCGTGTGTCCGTCTATGCTCTCTTCATGTTAATAATCGTGTTGCAAGCGGTCCGGAATTCGCATCACTGCTTTTCGCACGAACTTTGAATGATGCTTAGTCATAGTATATATGTATACATGATAGCATAATATATTGTATATATTAGGTGTAGTAAAAAGAAATCCATTATTTTTCCAATAGATGGCTTTAGTTTAATCTGTATCTCGTCTACGCGTGATACAGATTACTAAAGCCATCTATTGGAAAAAATAAATGGATAACCTAACCTAATATATACACGATAGTATAGTATATACAGGGTGTCATGAATATACGGCCCCACTTGTCCCGAGCAGGTAGAAACATCTTTTAAACGTCTTTTAAATGTTTTTTGTAAGTATCTTTAAGACGATTTTGAGATGACTTTCAATTTTATAAAATGTTCTATATCCTGATTTTGAACTTATATTATTTGAAAACATTCTTACAACCTATAAATCCCTTTAATACAATGCATATATATAAAAAGAAGAGCATAAAAAACCACTACACAAGTTATAGTTTATGATATTTAATTATCATTACATTAATTAAAATATTAGACGTTTCGGCCACAATCATCTGGCCATCCTTAGTCAATTCAATATTCTTAAAATGCAGAGTTACATATAGCTGACAATTCAAATATAAAGAAGTTATTAATAAAAAATTTAATGTTATCCAACGTTATTATTCGATAAGATATATTAACCGGTAAGAATCAGTTGTAGCCATTTTCCAAATAGTGATAAGAAACTGTTTTTGTGGAAAAATTATTTGTAAACCTAGATAGTTTCTTTGCAATTTACGATCAATTATTGAGAGTACGAACTCAAACATTTCTCTGGATATTTTATGAAAAATATAAACTAAAATTATAAATGCAGAAAAAACTTTTTACTATAAATAACTAAATCAAAATAATTTTCATCATACTGCAAAATATATAAAATGTGAAAATTGTATAATATAAGTTGAGTAAGTATATTGAAATTAAACAAAAACGGATTATTCATTATTACCTGAAATATGATTTAAATTGTTTATCTCTCCAACTAGGAATAACTTCTTCTACATAATTTTTCAGCCTTAGAACTTTCCTCCGACGAGCTGTTACCAAATTATTAAGTATATCCAATTCTTCCTCGCTATCAGATGATGTTGATGATGATGATTCTATTAATTCGTTTAAAACACAAGCGATAAGATTTAATATGCGATTTTTGTTCATTTCGTTTGCACTAACGTTGGCCATGTTGAGTGTACGTTAATATTACTTTCTGTGTAAAGCATTTGCGAAGCTTATCAATACTATCATGATATTGATTCTCCAAACGGAGTTTGTAGCGTATGCGTCTGTAGCGTTTATAGCGTATTCTCGAATGCACTCTTACAGCGGAATATTGAATGTATCGAATGTAAAACTATCTAAGTTTATTTTAAGAGTATAAAATCAAAGTTTTTAAAAGTTCAGAAAGCATTGTTGACATTTTTTTCGCGAAAAAATAAGCAATAGGCTACTTCCATATTCCTTCTAAAAATATTATTATAATAAAAATACTATAACTTCTTGAATTTCTATCTTTTTTCTCTTTCCATCTGACATGTTATTGCCATATTCATTAAATTCATTATAGCTATGATTATGCTCATTCCATTAAATGGCACGTTTAAGTGTTATATATTCAAATATCAGTGAACAATCTTTGTTCTCATCTTTCAATTTACTAAGAGCTTGTAAAACATTTAACTGAAATCCAGGTTTCGCGTCTACGTTAGATATCCAATTCCGCGTGGATGATGGATGCGGCAACGCAAAGATACTTCTACAGACAAATATAAAAAATTATCAGTATGTCATGTAACATTAATAAATAATAAATAAATAAAAATTAGGTAAAGTAGATGAAAATTTGTCTAGTGTCAATAACAAATTATTAAAAGTTTTTTTATGAGCTTCTAAGTTCAACACAACATTCGATTTCTTATCAATTTTAATTAATCTCAGAATAATTTTCAACTGTGTGATTTACAAATAATTTTCAAGATAAAAAAATGAAATTATGTAAAATACAACACGCAAGAATAATTATTAGATGTACAAATAAATTTTAGAGCGTTTTTAATGAAATTTAATATTTATTTATTTAGAAACGAAAACATACTTAATTATCAAAATAATCTCCATCATTATTACATACACGGTTTCTAATAAGTTTTCTAATGCCCGCATAGTCAGGCCTTATATTTAAGGCTTCCTTAAATTTATCTTTAGATGCTCTACGAATTATGTCATTGGCTACTGAGCATCTAAAGATAAATTTAAGGAAATTTTAAGACAAAGTCTGACTATGAATACGGGCTTAGTACAAGCCGTGGTAAAATGAGGTCCGAAATTTTATAGTGGTTTAGCGCATGAGTCGCGTTATACATCGAAAGAATGCAATATGGATATGTCCTGCGGCAGTCGTGTACGCTTGGGATAAACATGATCTTCTCGATATGAGATTAATATAATTTTCAAATTGTATCAATTACATTGCTAGCAAAGTGTGCCTTCTCAACTTGTTTCAGTACACAAAACATAGGGTACACAAGAGTTAGGTTTTTTCCAGTAAGAATCATTATTTAATTTTGCAGAAATGAAAAGTATGCTTTTATTGTTAGCATTGTTCGTTTTATCTCTCGAAGCAATCTTTGATTCATTGATCATTTCGTAAAATTCTTCCTTCTAAATTGATCAATAAAGCATTGAATGGATCATGTCTAAGTACGCTGAATTCATTCGGAACAACAACGAGCAGCTTCTGACAGAAAAGAAATACTATTATGAAATTATTTTAACTGATAAATTAAAATACTACATATAAAAAAACCTGATAAATAAAAAGACTACTATTTAAATTTCCATGGATCAGAGCTATGTGCATAATGGATAACAGAGAAAATAGAGAAAATTGGACCATCACTGTACAGAAAAATTTGTGAATTACATTTCGAAATTAATGATTTCTACAATATATAAAAAAAAAAAAAAAAAGATTAAAATCTAATGCAGTAAATCTGTTATAGTAGTATCTGATAGTGTAGGTGCATTTGAACTAGGTGTGTATATAATATTCAAATTACTTTCTGTAAGTAATTGTGACTAATAATTTGTCTTTATGACTAATAATTTGTTAATTATTATACATTATTTGACAAAGATTCAGGTCATACGTATTTTATTTCTCCTTCGGTTTGCTCTTCTACAATAGTATTTGACAGCAATGAAACATCAGAAATATAAAAAGGTAACATTATATTAAATATTCAAAACTTTCAATTATAATTCGTTAATTTAATAAATTTATATTTAAATTATGATTCATAGACTTTTAAATTAAATATAAGTTATTTCTTCTCTATAATTTCTATTTTTAATAACTTACACAATTTTCAGTTTCACATATTTTTTACACATATTTCAGTTTCAATAAACGAATCATAAACAACAAAACGTAAAATAATAGAAACTTCAGAGGAGCAAATAAAAAGTATCTAAAATTAGAAAAAGAAAATGCTCAATTGAAAGCAATGATTGTTTTCTTAGAAGAAAAAGTTGAAACAAAACTGAAAAAGCAAGCATCATTTCATGAAAGTTTAATGGCAAAAGAACAGAGTACTTAGAAAAAAAATTGAATATGGAAAAGAAAAAATTAATTATGGCAAAGAAAAATAATTAAAACACGAAGAAAACAAAAGCTAAAGAAAAAAAGGGACAGTCAGTACTAAAATAAAAAATAAAGCTGCAATTAAAAAAGTATCTGATTTCGATTTGGATAATATGTTTTCTGATATTAATGAAAATGAAAAAAGAAATTATTTAAAAAAACCAGGTGACCTGCGATATACAGAAAAATTAAAGAGATTTGCTCTTACTTTACATTATCTTTCTTTAAGGACATATGGTTATTATAGGTTAGCATGCATAACAGATACTAATGATCCAATACTATTTCATACTTTTTCATGGGTCATCTTATCCGATATAAGATTATGCTCTTGAAGACGATATTCTTCTATCAATAAAAGGGTTGCTTCATGAGACCACTTAAAAAATGACTCATTCTCATTCTCTGCAGTAACTAAAGTAGTTGCTGTTTCACATTCTTGTTTCTGGGCATTTTCCAAGTAGGCGAGAGACAAATATTAGGTCTGAAACAAAGGCAAATAATATTTTGTACACATTAAAGATATTATAATTTATGGCATTTTTATTTTAATTTTCATGGTATTATTTTGCCTACAACTTATACTTGATCATAATAACGTGGTAAACAGCATACTTATAAAACCTATATTCTCTAATTATTTACCATTTTTTGCATGTGCGTCGTCTTCCGGAAATACTTTGAGGCAGTATTTTATTCCTACTTCATCTATCAGATTTAATTCACAATTTTCACGTATTTGCATTATATAAATTACATAGCAAGAAAATTTGTATAAATTATTCAAGCATTGATGACCCTGGTTTTATTATCTGATTTTCTGTACTTTAGAACATAAATGAATTTTAAAGCGTTCAAAGAGAGAATAAGTGCCCATCAAAATTGATTTCGTGCCTTGAAAATAATAACGCGAAATAGCACGAATGATGACATCACGGCGCAAAAATTTGATTGGCTAAAGGCATTCTCTTTCTTTCTCCTCTCTCTCTTTTTCTCTTTGGTACATTGCATACAATTTTCTATTAACCTCTATATAATTTGTGCTATCATAAGTCGCAATGTCAAACATTTCTTAATATAATTTTACTACATCATTATTTTTATATTTCTCATTTATGCCTTCATTGATATTTGTTTTTCTTGTTAGTAATAAAGTAGACCTGTAACATATTTAAAATAGATAGAAAAGTATACACACATACACACACACACACACACACACACACACACACACACACATATATATATATATATAAATGCACTTACGCATATATATGTATTTTAATAATATATATGTATTTTTTATATATGTATGTATATGTATATATATATATATATATATAAAATATACGTATATAAAAGATATATTTCAATTTCTATTATAAATAAGTAGTGATCATTGCTTATAAAATGTAATTGTGACATATTTAATTATTACACATTAACATGACATTTTCTAACCTTACAAATTTGATGTTCAATAGTTATGATTTTTAATTAACATATATATGTATCTTCATTTTATGCATATAATTTATACATCAAAAGTGTCTTGTCCATATACTTACCATTTTACAATCGATTTTCGAAAGGAAGAAAATTATACTGTTGGGATTATGGGAACGCTCCAAATTTTATCTTATACTAGAACATTTTCTATTCTTTATCGACACGCTTATGGCTCCTGCACACTGGATGCGGAAACGCTTGCCGCGCTGCAAAATGATATGCGGTAAATAATGAACACATTAGGAGTTAGTAAGCTTATTGGCTACCTCATCACATTTTGCTGCGCGGCAAAAGTTTCCGCTTCCATTGTGCAGAAATCATTACACTCGTCAGTTCTGACTTGCACTAGTTCGGTTAAGTTCAATTCTAGTGCAGTCTCAATGCAGGAACAGAAAACAAATCTATTGGCTCCTACACACTGGACACGGAAACGCTTGCCGCGCGACAAAATAAGACGCGGTAACCAATGAACATATTAGAAGCTGTAAGCTTATTGACTATCGCATCACATTTTGCGCACGTGTAGGAGCCATAAGATTCCTGTACATGATTTTTATGCATGATTTCAAGCTTGTTTCCTTGCATGCATCAATCAAATGAGTGAAAATGGTCACGTAATCGGGCAGACAATTAACAGCATCTTCAGAATAGAAACAATGGTGCTAATTTCGTAGCTATCTCTCAAAGATCAGATTTCAAGTTAAAAAATGTCGTAATAAAGACCAAATAATAATATTAATAGAGACGTATAAAAACGAATCTACATTATATGCCATTAAAAATCCAAATTGTCACAATAAGCATTTACGCAACGAAATTCTAAAATGAGTAAATAATGAACAAAAAGTTGCGCCATGAGAATTCACAATTTGCCTTTATCCATTGTAACTTTTTTATGTACAACAATACAGAATTATGTTATATTATTATAACTATATGTTATATTATATATTATAATGTTATATTATTATAACTCAAACAGTATAAAAATCAGGATATAAAACATCTTTTAAACGTCTTTTAAATGTCTTTCATAAAGTATCTTTAAGACGTTTTAGAGATGACTTTCAATTTTTTTAAATGTTATATCCTTGGATTTCGGACTTATATTATTTGAAAACCTTATTTTTATAATCCATAAATCCCTTTAATACAATGCATATGTACTATATGACAATGTCTTCCTCTCAGTGTATGTTTAAATGTAATATTAATATTAATTTTATTTTTATATTAATATAATATATGCGAAATATATGAATATATGTAACTTGCGTATATTTTCAATATGATGTAAGATTGATATGTAAACAATATAAACAAAGTATAAGAAAACTGATATATAAATCAAAATATTTACTGTTTTCGTTGATGAATAAATGATTATAATAAAAGGTACAAAATGTTTGCTTGTTTAAACAGTAAAATTAATCAAACCCTCGAAAGTTAATTGAATGTATCTAATCTATATAAATCTTATTGGAAGTCTTTCAGAAATTAAATCTTGTTTTATCACACCTGTTGGTACATTTTGCAACTTCTCGAAATATATCATTTTCTATTTCATCACCTAATTGAGGAACGTTTAAATCACCTTTCATTATACAAATATTATGCATGACACAACAGGCAAGGTGCAATTAAAACGTGCAATTAAGTCAATCTTATTCATAGGAAAACATTGTAATAAACTTCGAAATCGATTTTTTAAAAGACCAATGACTCTTTCAATACTAATTCGCGCTGAAGAATGACAGAAATTATAATTTTTTTGTCGTTCAGACAAGTGGTCATCATCGCGATAAGGAATCATTAAATTGTCATGAAGTTTATATGCAGACTCACCATCTAAATGACAATCATCAGGAAATTTTGTCGAATCACCCAATTTATCTTGGATTTCTGAAAATGTCGAAAGACACGCTGGTCATGTACAGAACCAGCATGTCCAACATAGTGAATGAAATGAGCCTTATGATCACAAATTACCTGTAAGATATAGAATATACATAAATAAACATATTATCAGATGAAATAATTTTTCTTCTTGAAAGTGCACGTTACAAATCTGTAGTTGAATAGAATAGTAACCTTTCCGATTGATACAGGCTTCTTGATATGAGGAATCTTGATGTGAGTACCGTCTATAACTTTTGGAGAAGAATTATTTGCTTCAATTCCTGTCCAAATTTCTGTAACATCATTTCCTGTTGGACTTAATAAATGTTACTATCAAATTTGCTAGAATTTTGGTAACTCTTCGTGTTGTTAGTAACACTGTTGATGGACTGACATTAAATTTTTCGCATATTGGATCTAATATATAAAAAAGTTATTAATAAAAAATTTAATGTTATCCAATGTTATCTTATTATTCGATAAGATATTAACCGGTAAGAATCAGGAGTAGCCATTTTCCAAATAGTGATAAGAAACTGTTTTTGTGGAAAAATCATTTGTAAACTTGGATAGTTTCTTTGCAATTTATGATCAATTATTGAGAGTACAAACTCAAACGTTTTCTCTGGATATTCTATGAAAAATATAAACTAAAATTATAAATGCAAAAAAATTTTTTACTATAAATAAGTAAATAGGAGTAAATAGGAGGAAACCTCTTTGTTTCTTCTGTGTATCACCATCTGGTTTTTTTAAATTTCTTTTTACATTTTTATTAATTTTCTCTGTTTACCGCTATTACCCATTATGAACATAGGTCTGATTTATTTAATGGAAATCTAAATAGTAGTTACTATACTTTTTAGTTTATCAGGTTTTTTATATTTAGTATTTTAAATTAGTTTGTCAATTAAAATAATTTTGTAATAGTATTATTTCTTTTTTCTCGGGAGCTGCTCGTTGTCGCTCTGAATGAACTCAGCGTACTTAGATATGATCCATTAATGCTTCGTTGATCAATTTAGAAGGAAGAATATTACGAAATGATCAGTCAAAGAATGCTTCGAGAGACAAAACGAGCAATGCTAACAATGAAAGTATACTTCTTATTTCTGCAATTAAATAATAATTCTTACTGGAAAAAATATAGCTTGTCTATGCTTTATGTGCAAACTATACTGGAACAACATGCCTACTACTTACATGTCTACTAGACATTGGAACAAGTTGAGAAGGCACATTTTGTTGGCAATGTAATTGATACAATTTGAAAATTATATTAATCTCACATCATGTTTATCACAAACGTACACAGCTGCTGGACATATCCATATTACATTCCTTCGATGTATATCGCGACGCATGCGCAAAACCACTATAAAATTTCGGACCCCATTTTACCACGGCTTGTACTAAACTATATTTGTATTCAATGGGTGCTTTCCATTTGTCGATACAAGTCGACACAAGCGTCGTTCTATCTTTGTCACTTTCTGAATATCAATAAGGATAGTACAACGCTTGTGTCGACTTGTGTCATCAAATGGAAAGTACCTATCAGTCAGATCTTGTACTTAAGGCTTAAATATAAGGTCTGACTATGCGGGCATTAGAGCCTCCACACAATAAAAGAAACAGGGAACAGAGAACAGAAGATAAGAATTTCAACCTATTAGAAACTGTGTATTCCACAATATATAACTTTTGATAGATTGAAATCCTTATTCTCTGTTCTCCGTTCTTTGTTCCTTTTATTGTGCGGAGCCCCTTAACAGTCTAACAGTATATATAGAAGTCTGTGGTTAGGATATACGAACACGATAGTGTAGTACCAACATTAAGTAAACATTAAATAAACATTAAAAATAATAAACGTTATTTATATTTGTAAACAATATGAAAAAAGGAGCATAAAAATCCCAACGCAATACGTTATAAACGTATAAACAATATATCATATTATATATAAAAAATTTTTTAAATTATAAAAAATATACATTTTGGCCACTTTCTGGCCATTCTCAGTATGTCATGTAATGTAAAATTAACAAATAATAAATAAATAAAAATTACGTAAAGTAGGTGAAAATTTTTCTAGTGTCAATAACAAATTATTGAAAGTTTTTTCATGAGCCTCTCAGCTCAACACAACGCTCGATTTCTTGTTAATTTTAATTTGAAACTATACATTAACGCAAATCTGCCTTACTTCTGTATTGAGTGGACACACAATTTCCAGATTCTAATAACAAGATGACATAATATTACTGAACTATAATTGATGATAATTAAAAAATATTAGTCAAAGGCATACCTATGTTCATTGCAAGACCGTTAATACTTCGATAATCATTATTGTTGAAAGCGTTGAAAGCCAAAAATTTGGTTTAAACAAGCAAAGCAACACAGAGAGGTTGTCAAATGTGTATCTTCCTCTACTGAATAAGGAATCCTTATTTATTCCCACTCCTTAATTTTTCCATTTTCTAACTTAATATATAAACCGAAATACGACTGATAACTTATAGACGAAGTACTCACTTAATTAAATAATCTCTGTTCTTGTCACACTTTCAACAATAACGACTATCAAAGTATTAACGGACTTGCAATGAGCATAGAGGTATGATTCTGACATAATTTTTAATTATCATCAATTATAGTTTAGTAACATTATTAGAATCTGGAAATTGTGTGTTCATTCAATCGAGAAGTAAGGCGGGGAGATTTGCGCTAATATATATAGTAGTTTCGAATTAAAATTAACAAGAAATCGAACGTTGCGTTACGATAGAATCATACATTTTATTAAATGAAATGCATGCATGCAGTCATACCTGCTCCGATGCATGCTAGAATACATTCATACATTGATCGGTGCATACTGACATCCATGATTTCTGTACATGATTTTTATGCAAGATTTCGAACTTGTTTCATTTCATGCACCAATCAAAAGATTGAAAATGGTCACGTAATCGGACGACCGACAGCATCTTCAGAATAGAAACAATTGTGCTAATTTCGTAGTTATCTATCAAATGTCAGATTTCAAGCTAAAAAATGTTTAAAAAAAGAGATGGACAAACATCGGTGCAAAGAGGAAACTATTAATAAAAGAAATGTGAGAAAGAATGCTCTTATTGCGAAATGATAACATTTGTACAATTTAAGTAGTTGGAACTTCAATGTGTATATCTTCAAAATAAGTAATAAAAAAAGTAATAAATAATTTTAACTGTTTATAATTATATAATTATTAATTGTTTATCTTATTTATTATTTTATTTTTTAATTATTATCTATTTCTATTAAATTATATTTTTTTATTTTTATTCAATTATTATTTATTTATATATTTTTATTAATTATTTATTTTAGAATTATTTTATTTTATTATTTTATTATTATATTATTACTTATTTAATTACTATTATGCGTGTATATGAGTATTTATTTTTCAAAACTATATTTTCATATTCACAAATTTAATAAGATAATATTCTTTAAAATTTGTAAAAAGAAGAGCATAAAAACCATCACAAGATATTGTTTGTGATATTTAATTATCATTACATTAATAAAACATTAGACGTTTCGGCCACAATCTAGCCATCTTCAGTAAATTCACAATATTCTTAAAACGCAGAAGTACACATAACTGACATTAAATTCAATCGTCGTGTAATTTAACTATGTATAAATGTGTTCTTTCATCATGTAAAGGTGCCTCTATAACAATGTTGCAGCGCCAATTATCAAATTACGAAATATGTAGAACAAGAATTTCCAGATTCTAATTTAACAGTCCAGATTCTAATTAACCTATCATTAATATCTTCTAGTCGAAATATATGAGAATAGAATCGTTACCTGTTTTACAGCAAAAAAAATGAAGAATCTCAAGTACATCTTTTACACAGATGGAAATTTGTTGTGACATTATGTGTTATTATTTGTCATATCATATATGTTACCACTATTTATATATATGTTTCAAAAGTTTAAATTGTTTTAGAATTATTTATTAAGTGAGAGAGAGATCTTTCTTAAGAAAAGGCAGATAAACGTCGGACAACGATTCAGTGTCACTTTGCTTATTGACTACTTATTTGGCATTTAATGTATATCATTTCAGAGATTCTTCTTTTCATTAATGATTGTTCTGTGTCTAAAATTCTATTATCCCAATAATAATATCCCACTAATATTATCCCAATCGAATTCATGCATCTCATTCAACTGGTGATGCGAAACCACTGACATCTCCGAGATGGATCTTCTTATGTCAGCCCTATGTTCTTTTATTCGAGTTTTTAATTTCCTTTTTGTTTGGCCAACATAAGAAGACTCACGATATATTTAGACAATTTATTTTATAAACCACTCCACAATGGTCCTCTTTACGCAAAGGATCTTTTCCAGTTTTCATAAATCTATTCATTTTATTTATAAATTTACGATATTAAAGCCCTGACTATGTGATAGTTTTTTAAATTTACCCGATATTTTACTTAAATATGGTATTAAGAAAAACTTTTTCTTTAAATTAGAATTAGAATCGCTTTCGTTATTGTTGTGATCACCATTTTTATCTAAATTAGTTCTACTTTCTAAAGTTTTAATTCTATTTTTTATTGTTGAAAAGATGAATTTAAAAGGATAACCATTCATTAACAGAATGTGAATTAAGTCAGAGATGTTTTTTTCCTAAAATTTTGAATGGAATAAAAGCAATATTCTATCTAATTGGCCAATGATTACATCCCTTTTATGTACTAACGGATGATTCGAAAAATAATTTAAATATCTCCCTTTTTGGTAGGTTTTTTATAAATATCGAAGATGATTCTTCCTTCTTGTCTCACTAGTTTAACGTCTAAAAAATTAATGCCATTTTCATCGCCAAAGTCTGTGAATCTTAGCCTTTCATGATATGAATTAAACAATTCCAAAACATTCTCCACTTTGTTTTTTTTAAATATTTTTTGATATTATTCAATGCATTCTTTTTTCTTTTTAATTTTTTAATTAAAAGACATGCTTTTTTTGACATTGCCATTAAAACGATATCGGTCATCAGTTTGTCTCCTTCTTTTTCATCTTTAATTTGTTTTATTAATTTGTTTTATTAATTTGTATTATTTGTTTTATAAGATTATAGCTAACTCCTAATATGTTCATTGGTTACCGCGTCTCATTTTGTCGCGCGTTAAGCGTTTCCAATGTAGGAACCAATAGATTTGTTCTCTGCAGTGGGACTGCACTAGAATTGATCTGAATCGAACTAGTGCAAGCCAGAACTGACGAGTGTAATGGCTTCTTTACATTGGACGCGGCAAAATGATGCGGTAGTCAATAAGCTTGCAAGTTCTGTGTTCATTGTTTACTGCGTCTCATTTTGCTGCACGGCAAGCGTTTTCGCGGCCAGTGTGCAGGAGCCATAAGTGTATAGATAAGATATAGAATATGTTCTAGTGTAAGATAAAAACTTTCCAATAATTCCATCAGTACAATTCTCTTCCTTTCGATATGAAAATCGAGTGTAAAACGGTAAGTATATGGACAAGACTACCACTGATCTAAAAGACTTTACAATATATATATTTTAATACATAGCATGGAAAATGCAGTCATACTAGTGATAACCGTCACAATTCATTAGTTAAAAATCGTAACTATTGAGTATCAAATTTGTAAGATTAGAAAATGTTATGCTGTATATATAATGTATAATAATTAATAACATAATACTGAATGTTTTAACGAGCAATAATTTCTGTTTATTCATTTATAACATAAATAATATATATGTATTTTTTATACATGTATTTTATATATATATATATATATATATATATATATATGTGCATGTATATGCTTATGTGTGTGTGTGTGTCTGTGTGTATACTTGTGTTTAATTATATAATTTTGTTATAGAGAATTAACTGAAAGAGTAGGCAGAACGCATAACACAAAACTAATCTCTGGAAACAAGGGAATAATTTGTCAAATGCAGAATAAACAACTATTCACTCGTAAGTTTTATTTTATATATTACATTTTAATAAGATCTTATTAAAAACGTTTGCATATACACTGCTAAAAGAATTAGGGGATTATTTAAAATCAGCGCAAAAAGGAGCAAATTCAAAGTTTTGTTTTTTGTGAAAAATGGTTGCAAAACGATTTTCGAAAAACCATTTTAAAATTTCAAATCTTAACTTTCAACTGCTTCAAATCTTGTATATCTGCAACAATATATATATTTCGCTATAAATTTGGCACTAATTTACTCCTTTTTAACACTGATTTTAAGTTCTCTAGTAATTTTTATAACAATGTTATTGCATTAACATAAAAAGTAGTATATTTAATTGTGTTAATAATGAAACATTCATAAAGGCCTAAATAGTTTTTTTTTATATCACACAGAGCTGTTGTAATCATCTCTTTTAAATATGTTACTACTTTACACTACTGTTAGTACGAATAAGAAACACAAATAAGGAAGGCGTAAACAAGAAATATAAAAATGATACAATAATTATATTAGGAAATGTCTGAAATTGCGACTAATGATAAAGAGGTAAGTAGAAAATTGTACAATGTTTTAGTGAAACAGAAAGGGAGAGAGAGGATGTCTTTATTCAATCAAATCAAATTTTTGGTGTCGATTTTAATCAGACTAAAATTATTTTTTATATTAAATTCTTTACAGATCACAAGCAAAAAAGGGAGCAACGTGGACATGTTCAAAAAAAGTTTAAAAAAGTTTTCAAAGAAAATTTAAAATTAACTAAAATAGATGAAGTGAAAAATGTTATGAACTACAATGGAAAAGCAGAGCAACAAAAAATGACAGTCATATGAAAACTTTGTGAAAGAAACGAGCAATCCATTAAGGCCAATAAATTATGAGAAGATTGCAATAATATTTTGAAAGAATTGATAAATAGCAAAAAAGAATGACGATGAAAAATAAATAATATAAACGAAATATTTTGAAAAAGTATGAAGTATAATAGTATGTATAGTTAAAAGATTTTCGATGTTATTGATTACAAAACATTATTTTAAAAGTTATTCAAGTTTACTAAAAGTTTAGTAACAAAAGTTTAGTAACGAAGTACTTTCGTGTGAAACACTAATATGTTATACATATTGCAATGTATCTGGATTCAATAATTTTTTATTTTAATATTTGTAAAAATAATACTTATAATTATAAGATTTAGGCCTGTTCTTTTTGGCTGAACTTTTGCGCTAGTTCATCTTTCTTCCTTTTCTGCCCAGGAAGAAAGAAGAGGAAGAAAGATGAGCTTGTGTTCACTCAAAAAGAACAGATCTACTGATTACAAAAAATTATTTTAAATATTAGGGGAGTTGAACCCAGATCTCTAGTGTTCTGTGAGAAAAAAATAATCAAAACATTTCCTTATTCAAGAGTAGATGGAATGGAATGAAAGAAAAACGTGCAGTAAACATAACACTTTATATGATTGTGAAAAATCATTTAAATTTTCTATTGAAATAAAGCGAATTGTTATCTAATATAAATTATTTTTGTGTAAAGTGTATAAAATAATTCAAATTAATTATTTGCAATTTTATTAATTATATTATACAAATAATATATATAAAACTTATTATTTGTATAAAATATTATATAAATAAAATATTATATAAATAATAAAAAAAAATTCTCTGGACACAATTAAAATTATCGTTACCAGAGCAAAGTATGGTAGCTAATGTCAAAATATTAAAACATGTTTCATTGATTTTATACTTTTCCTTTGTAAACATATCAATTAATAATTTTTTTTTTAGATCAATGCTGGCTCTACAACTCTCCATAGCGATAGATTCAATTGCAGGTCCCGCAATTCTTTCATACATTTTCAGAGTTGATGATGATCATTGATATATGTTGTAATCAAAATGATATTCATATGGGTTTCATCGTTACCTTTTAATCATACTATATCTCCAAAAGAGATCGTATCCTCCAATTTACTTACCGTATCCTCCAGATACGTTTGTTGCCGCTTACTCCGTTTATCCGAAATCGTAAATTCTGAGGCATCTCATGATCTCGTTCCGAAATATGACGGGCATAAAATTTCAGTGTGGCAATTTGCGCGTGCAAGAAAACAAAAGATTCAATATCTTTAGTTGATGAGGTATTATTCGTGCAAATGCTAAGGAATAAATTCATGCATATCTTGCTATAGAAGACAAGGCTCACCTTACAGTTACTAAATTTTTAGAGATTCTCAAAAGAACATTCGGTCCTAGTAGAAGCGCTGATTATTATCGGATACAGCTTAACATCGCGTACAAAAAACCTAGGAAACTAAACTTAATTGATTATTTAAGGCGAATGAAGAATTTGCGAATAGCTATAGGAGACGATCAAGTAAACCTCGACCTTAATCGATTCTAAAATTTCTTTGATACTCGTCGGATGGCTCGTTATTCCCTGTTGTCTATGCTATTGTGTTTAAGCCTTAACTAGTAAAATTACCATTAAAAAGAGTGTGTTCCAATACAATATACTGCCAGTACTAGCAATACTGGGTATCAATTATTAAACTTTATTCCTAGAATGGAAAGTGGAAACCATTGAAGTTAATGGAGAAATTTTTCACTTTTCATCTTTCATCCTAGGAAAAAGGTTTCATGATTGATACTCTAAAAAATTATTTCGCTATTAGCACGCAACGCGCTGCGACATTTCCCTCAATGACATCATAAATGATAATCATGTTGCCACTGCGACTACTGCGGCTTTCGAGATGAAGCAGTTACAGTGCAAAGGTAAAGAACTCATGGGCGCGTTATTTGACGCGCGCGTTATGGACGTTTGGAACTGGGAGCGTTTGATGCAGTTTTATGCAGTTTTGGTGCTGAAATGGAGACTGGCAGCTTAGACGAGATTCAGGTCAGTAAAAAAGCATAGCGTCGGAAGCATCGTAAGTATTATCATGCGACTTTCCGATAAATATATAAACATATAAACACGCATAAATAGTCATAAATATGTATAATTATGTATGAAATATGTCCATACATGTTTATACATCTTTTTTCTTTTTTAAAATTACTTTTCAGTGTAATAGAAATAATAATAGTAATGTAAAAACATAAAAAATAATTAAAGGGATAATTTTCATATTGTTTGTTAGAGAAAAAAACAAGTTTGGAAAAATGTAAAGAAAAATGTGCGGAAAGTCGCATGATGATGCTTCCAACGCTACGATATGCTCAATGAATGGCCTTTAGGCATTAAGATGTAGCAGTAAGTAAATCAGCCAATCATAATGGTCTACAATAGTTGATTAAGGAGTAGGGGTAGAAATCGGCCAATCATAGTTGATTATTTTTCTCACATTCAACTATGATTGGTCGATTTCTAAGTCTACTCCTTAATCCACTACTGCTAGTGCCCATTGTAAACCATGCATAAATGTGTCGAGGGCTTTATACTTAAGATCACTAAAAATGTATATATTAAATATGTTTTAAAATGTATATAACAAATTTTGTTATATAATAAATTCTAATAGCGTTTTCAGTTCGGGTCTGCATCAACTTAGGTTAGAAAATGCTTCGGTATTGGTTGACGTTATACGCTCTATTAATAGGAGAGCATCGAAACATCACTACTTTAACCTAGGTTAGTGCAAACTCGATCGGGCCGAAAACGCTATAACTTTCTGTTTTTTTTTTCTAATTTTCTGCTTAGTGAACTCTGGAGGTAGAGGTTGTCCCATCCGCCCTCCTCCCTGACCCTGAATCCGCCACTTGGTGTTGTTATTGCACATTAGTTTAGTTGGGCAGTCTTCGTTTTATACTGCATTCTTTATCGAATGAATCAGATATTTAATAGTGGCTGGTTTAGCTTGGAACTCAACAATGGAAATAAATTTTGGACCTAATAATAATTACAACATTTTCGAGTTGTCTGCATCAGTTAGGTAACTATAAAATTTACAATCCACGATACATTCATATTTATTATGTATTTTATAAAATCGTTATGTTTTATAGATGTATCATGAAGTTATTAGATATACATATGTTTCAAGACTCGGAATATAAAATTGGCAATGTGATACATGGAGTTAGGACATACGAACACAATAGTACCAACATTAAGTAAACATTCAAAATTATAAACATGGTTTATACTTGTAAACAATATAAAAAAGGAGCATAAAAACGCAAGTTGTTATTAAAATGTCCAGTGTGCACGAGTCATAAGCATGTAGGTAAGGAATAGAAAATGTTCTAGTGTAAGATAAAAATTGGGGCGTTCCCATAATCCCAACAGTACAATTTTCTTTCTTTCGATACGAAAATCGAGTGTAAAACAGTAAGCATATGTAAGATTACTCTTGATTTAAAAGACTTTACAATGTATATATTTTAATACATAGCATTAAAAATGCAGACATACAAGTGATAACCGTCACAATTTATTAGTTCAAAATCGTAACTATTGAGTATCAAATTTGTAAAGTTAGAAAATGTTATGCTGTATATATAATGTATAATAATAAATAACATAATACTGAATGTTTTAATGAGGAATAATATTTATTTATTATAACTTAAATAATAATATATATGTATTTTTATAATAATTAAACACAAATATACACACACACACACATATATATATACACACACACGCACACACACACATACACATACGCATATACATGCATATATATATATATATATATATATATGCATGTATATGCGTATGTGTATGTGTGTGTGTGCGTGTGTGTGTATATATATATGTGTGTGTGTGTGTATATTTGTGTTTAATTATTATATATAATTTTGTTATAGAGAATTAACTGAAAGAGTAGGCGGAAAGCATAACATAAAACTACTCTGGAAACAAGGGAATAATTTGTCAAATGCAGAATAGACAACTACTCATTCGTAAGTTTTATTTTACATATTACATTTTAATAAGATCTTATTAAAAACGTTTGCATATACACTGATAAAAGAATTAGGGGATTATTTAAAATCAGCGCAAAAAAGGAGCAAAGTTTCAAAGTTTCGTTTTTTGTGAGAAATGGTTGCAGAACGATTTTCAAAAAAGCATTTTAAAATTTCGAATCTTAACTTTCAACTGCTTCAAATTTTGTATATCTGCAACAATTTCGCTATAAATTTGGCACTAATTTACTCCTTTTTAGCTGATTTTAAGTTCTCTAGTAATTTTTTAAACAGTGTTATTGGTAGTATTAACATAAAAAGTAGTATATTTAATTGTGTTAATAATGAAACATTCATAAAGCCCTAAATAGGTTTTTTTTATATCACACAGAGCTGTTGTAATCATCTATTTTAAATATGTTACAGGTCTATTTTGACTGTTAGTGCGAATAAGAAAAACAAATATCATGAAGGCATAAACAAGAAATATAAAAATAATGATACAGTAATTATATCAGCAAATGTCTGAAATTGCGACTAATGATAAAGAGATTAGTAGAAAATTGTACAATGTTTTAATGAAAGAGAAAGAGAGAGAGAGGATGTCTTTATTCAATCAAAACAAATTTTTGATGTCGATTTTAATCTGACTAAAATTATTTTTTATATTAAATTCTTTACAGATCACAAGCAAAAAAGGGAGCAACGTGGACATGTTCAAAAACAGTTTAGAAAATTTAAAATTAACTAAAATAGATGAAGTGAAAAACGTTATGAACTACAATAGAAAATATTAGCAAAGCAACAAAAAATGAGATAATCATATGAAAACTTTGTAAAAGAAACGAGCAATCCATTAAGGCCAATAAATTACGAGAAGATTGCAATAATATTTTGAAAGAATTGATATAAATAACAACACAGAAAGGCGATGAAAAATAAATAATTTAAACAGTATATTTTGAAAAAGTACGAAGTGTAATAGTATGTATAGTTAAAAGATTTTCGATGTTATTGATTACAAAACATTATTTTAAAAGTTATTCAAGTTTACTAAAAGTTTAGTAACAAAAGTTTAGTAACGAAGTACTTTCGTGTGAAACACTAATATGTTATACATATTGCAATGTATCTGGATTCAATAATTTTTTATTTTAATATTTGTAAAAATAATACTTATAATTATAAGATTCGATATTTTTAGGCCTGTTCTTTTTGGCTGAACTTTTGCACTAGTTAATCTTTCTTCCTTTTCTGCCCAGGAAGAAAGAAGAGGAAGAAAGATGAGCTTGTGTTTACCCAAAAAGAATCTACTAATTACAAAAAATTATTTTAAATGTTGGGGGAGTTGAACCCAGATCTCCAGCGTTCTGTGAGAAAAAAATAATCAAAACATTTCCTTATTAAAGAGTAAATGGAATGAAATGAAAGAAAAACGTACAGTAAACATAACACTTTATATGATTAAGAAATCATTTAAATTCTTTATTGAGATAAAGCGAATTGTTATCTAATAAAATATTTTTGTGTAAAGTGTATAAAATAATTCAAATTAATTATTTGCAATTTTATTAATTATATTATACAAATAATATATATAAAACTTATTATTTGTATAAAATATTATATAAATAATAAAAAAAATTCTCTCTGGATACAATTAAAATTATCATTACCAGAGCAAAGTATGATAGCTAATGTCAAAATATTAAAACATATATTTCATTGATTTTATACTTTTCCTTTGTAAACATATCAATTAATAATTTTTTTTTTAGATCAATGCTACTCTCCATAGCGATAGATTCAATTGCAGGTTCCTCAATTCTTTCATACATTTTCAGAGTTGATGATGATCGTTGATATATGTTGTAATCAAAATGATATTCATATGGGTTTCATCATTACCTTTTAATTACTATTACTCTACTACACTACTACACTATTACTCTCTACACTATTACTCTATACTATACCTCCAAAAAAGATCATATCCTCCAATTTACTTCCAGATACGACGTTTGCTGCCGCTTACTCCATTTATCCGAAATCGTACATTGCATCTCATGATCTCGTTCCGAAATGGGATCATATTATGACGGGCATAATATTACAGTGTGGCAATTTGCGCGTGCAAGAAAACAAAAGATTCAATACCTTTAGTTGGTGAGGCATTATTCGTGCAAATGTTAAGGAATAAATTATCGCATCATGCATATTTTGCTATAGAAGACGAAACTCACTTTACTGTTACTAAATTTTTAGAGATTCTCAAAAGAATATTCGGTCCTGGTAGAAGCGCTGATTATTATCGGGTAGAGCTTAGCATCGCGTACAAGAAACCTAGGAAACATATACTTAATTGATTATATAAGGCGAATGAAGAATTTGCGAATAGCTATAGCAGAGGGTGATCAAGTAAATCTCGACCTTAATCGATTCCAAAATTTCTTCTATCGATTCGTATGCTCTCGAAGCATTTTATGAGGATCTCCCTCGCGACTACAGAATCGAATTAAAGACCGAAGAGTACACTAATTTCGCCGATGCTGATTTTACAACATAACGATACACAAACGCCTCGAGAGAGAGGAATCTCAATTAAAAATAGTCGTAACTTACAATGACGAATCCGCTCCTAGTAATACTTAAGTGCCGATAAAAATATTGCGACGCGATGCTCCTGCCAGTGAATCCGCTGCTTCTGCGAACAATCAGGCCACTGCGTCAGATGCTTTTGAGGGCACACGAAAAATTTGCAGCTACTGTAAAAATTTTGAACATTTATTTCATGAATGTAGAAAACGACAATATCGAATTAACAATCCAAATATTGACAATAATAATACTAATAATGGTTATTTACCATTAGGTTATTAGATATAAATTTTATTATATTATTGACTATATAAATTTTATTATATTTAATATTGTGATGATTTTAAATCTCTGAATCCAAGCAACCACCTGGATAATAGACTGGTCACATCGTACTCATCGATTTTTTCGTACGACTTCACCGTTCTCTTTTGAATTCAGTTATGCTATGTTGTGCTATGCTATGCTTGGGACTATTGAGTATTGTTCTACAAATAAAGAATATCCCAGGTGTATTGAAGCGGAATTTTTGGTTTCAGGATGTACATCTTGTTATTGACTGTTCGATCAGATTGTTTCGAAGCTGGTAGAACCATTCCCTCTTGATAGCTCCAAGGAACATGCTCTCCTCATGCGAGGCTTGATTGTTAATCTTGCGTGTACTCTGTTTCTGAAAAAGGAAAAATGAATGCATTTAGTATAAATATGATAAATAAAAGTGTCACCGTGATCAATTCCGTTAGCGATAACATTAATAATTATACGAATAATACAAGCGATAATTGCGAAAATTGCGAAAACATAGCGAATATAAACAATAATTCAATAGTAGAAAATAATTTCAATAATTCCGATAAGTTATCATACATTCTACCATTATTACGAACATTTAACTGCTCTCGAGAAACAGCATATTATTAAATTAGTAAGAACACATAGCGATAGATTTTATATCTCTAACAAGTATCTCGACAAAATGCATGTACAAACTCACAAAATTATTACTACAGATAACCTACCAATTCAACATAAGCAATATAGGGTAGACTCTTTTAGTCAATACACGCGAATATCTCTAAAAGGGGAAATTTTTTTTTAATATTTCAGACAAAAATTTTATGGTTTCAAGGGAGAAAAAAGACGGTGATCTTGGTTCACCTTGATAAGAAGTCCTTAAGATTTATGTTACGTAAAATTTTTTAAATCAAACTCTCCATTTTTTATTGCGAATTCTTGTAGCTTATTTCAAAAAAGCTTTCCAAGACAATATAATAAAGAATTTTTTCGTTAGGTACATTTCGAATTTTAAGGTTCGAAAGTTACAGTACTGCCGGCATTTGCATTACGCAAGGTGTCCGGCTAGAACCTTTTGAATGTTGTTCAGGATCACATTTGTTATCCGTCCTGGATAATATTTGTTAAGATCAAGATTGTTGGTGATTGTTTCTCTGTTTTCATTTTTGCACTTTGAAAATTCATTTTAATAAATTTAAATTTCCACTAAAAACTTGATGATATACTTTATTAATTAATCTAATCATTACTAATATTATATAATACATTTATATAACTAATATATAACTAATTACCCGACACTACGTGATATATTTTTAACCTAAATTGTGAAATGAAAAATAATTCTCAAGTCTTAGCATTTTCTATTCTTTAGATCTGTTTAATAATAATAATAACAACTTTGTGCAACTATTTACAAGTAGTAAAAAATAAAATCATGATAATAAATAAAAACGACAGATGCATGTAAAAGACGTGACAGCAGCTAAAAGGCTGATTAGAAACTAAGTAAATTATAATAACCGTAAATAAGAGTAGAATAATACATATATTTAATCATGTGGTATTGATTTGAAACATAGTAAAATATAATTACAATAGAGAGAGAGAGAGTATACATGAATCAGATACATAATGATTAAATAATGAAATAATGAAATAACAATATAAAATAGTATGCGATTATTCCTCCGAAAGACCAACTTATTTTAAAAGAAGAAGTCTCGTTTCTCATCAGAACTTAAGTCGTTTAAAAGAAGTTGGTCTGTCGGAGGAATAATCGCATACTATTTTATATTGTTATTTCATTATTTCATTATTTAATCATTATGTATCTAATTCATGTATACTCTCTATCTCTATTGTAATTAAATAAAGATAAACTTATAACGGCTGGTAATAATAATAAACAAAAATGAATTTAATTGTAATTACGTCTGTATTGATTTCCGTTTGTCTTGGTATTGTTATCACTTCTCCAGTGGAAGACAGAATAAAAATAATCCAGAAAAATCATGAATCTGCAGCAGGCAGTCACAAGAGCATCACGAAAACATACCTGCAAATTAAACAATAATATGCATGGAGTAATATGAAGACACAAATTCAAGATTATATTCGACAATGCCGTACTTAGTTCGCGAGGCATCAATGTATCAGTCACCAAGGACACGCATCCTCGAAACGCCACAAGAGACACCAAGGTCGACTGCAACAAATGCAATATTGATCATCTTTCGGAATCATTAATGGAATTGCAGAGTCGAACGCTTTGTCATTAACATTGTCATTCATTAGCTGTCTTGACTTGGAATTACGAAAAAGTCTGCCATTATATATGCCGATTTCATAAAGAAGAGATCAATTGAAGGTCAGCAAACAATTCAGTATTACACATTAAATCGCCTTTTCGGAGCAATTTTGTCTTGGATATCACGCCTTTTTTTCTGTTTATATCAGGATTTGGCAAGATTTGCACTTCTCGGCCGATTTTCGACTTGGTTCTGCCTTCCGCTATTCCCCTCTCTTCTCGCCCAGCGCGGGCACCGAATTTGCTTTTCGCGCGAACTTTGAATGATGCTTAGTCGTAGTATATATACATACATAGTATATACATGATTCACATTATTCAAGCATTATTAAGAATTATATAAGCATTTAATTTATAATATTGATTTGTACTCATATTTATGGTCTAAGACTTTTGAAACTTTCTATATCTAATTTGTTATATCTATATGTTTCCAGTGACGGTTATGTTCAAGCATGTATAAGTCAAAGCTTGCACTAATAATAGTAATCTCTGAAAAGTTAATAATTTTCGAATTATGTAATAAATAAGAACTTTTAAAATAATAATAATTTTAAATAATTAATAATATTTAAAATAATAATAATTAATAAGTGTCAAGGTTAATGGAGTCAGCGCAGAAGTTGCATACAGTTATTAATAAATAACAATTACTTCTTCATAATATTGGTGTCTTCTTTATTTCAAAATCTTGAATGTTTTGATTCGCTTTATAATCATCCTCAGCAATATAACAATTAGCAATATAATTCGTCCAAAACGAGTCACTCTCAGACTGTAATGGATTCTGGAACAAAGCACTCAACATATTCATAAGCTTTAAAAAATTTGTTTTAATTTCTAAATGCAATAATTTAATAATAACACGTGTCGTGAAAATGTACAAATTGCAATTATCAAACGTGTATGACCAATGCTTCCAGATGGTTGAAAAATTGAATGGTACATGGTACGGCAAAAAAAGCAGAAGATTTAAAACTTAGGTCGGTATTTATAGTCAAATCTTAGAGAATCCGCACAATAAAAGAAATAAGGAACAGAGAACAAAGAATAAGAATTTCAACCTATCAGAAATCATGCATTATGGAATACACAGTTTCTAATAGGTTGATATTTTTATTCTCTCTGTTCTCTGTTCCTTATTTCTTATTATCCCTATTTTCTTAGGGCAACGACATCCCAAACACAACAGGCACAGGCAACAGGGAATAACGTCCAATCAGAGCTCTGGTATGTAAGTTTGATATTATATCCCAGAGTTCTGATTGGATGACTCGTTATTCCCTGTTGCCTATGCTATTGTGTTTAAGCCTTAACTAGTAAAATTATCTTTAAAAAGAGTGTTCCAATACAATACACTGCCAGTACTAGCAGTACTGGGTATCAATTATTAAACTTTATCCCTAGAATGGAAAGTGGAACCATTGAAGTTAATGGAGAAATTTTTCATTTTTCATCTTTCACCCAGGAAAAAAGTTTCATGATTGATATTCTAAAAAATTATTTCGCTATTAGCACGCAACGCGCTACGACAGCGACTATTTCCCTAAATGACATCATAAATAATAATCATATTGCCACTGCGACTACTGCGGCTTTCGAGATCAGATAGTTACAGTGCAAAGATAAAGAACTCATGGGTTATTATTTGACGCGCGCGTCACGCGTTATAGACGTTTGGAACTGAGAGCGTTTGATGCAGTTTTGGTGCTGAAATAGAGATTAGCAGCTTAGACGAGATTCAGGTCAGTAAAAAGAAAAATAAAAGTAAAAAGAAATTGATATACATATTGTGAAATGAATTATATGCACATGTATGCATGGCTAAAGTAGAGGTTATTTGTATTTTCAAGATCTTGAATATTTTCTGCATACTTCAGACATATTATTGTTATCACTTTAAATTTTTTGTAGAGAATATTCACATGCGATTTATGTGAAGAAATTGTGGGCAGCTTGGAAATAGTAAAGAGCCATTCTTGTCTAATGGGATATGCAAAAGCAATTTTTGATGAAAATCTTTATTTTTATCCTCAAAGCAGTAAGTAAATTTAATTACTATTTTGTGAATAAATATTGCATAATGTTATTAAATATATATATCATATTGTATAGATAATGGAGACATACATTGTACGTCGAAGTGATGTGAATATTTAAGGGAGAATCAGAATGTTACGATCGTATCGCAAGATAGAAAAACGATGGCAAGAAGTCAGCGAAGCAATAAAAGGCACACAACCAAGACATTCAGTTTTCAAATGAGTTACATGAACAATGGTGAAAATTTGGAAGAAATTACTTAGATGAGTGATTTATGTGATAACATGAAAATTTCTATATAATTCTCTTGATGTCGCAGGCTACTTTTTCTAAGCCATTTCTTTCAAACTATTTATCGCTACGTTTACATTGTGAATTTAGGCCGCGACCTATATAATAAATGTTCTTGTTTAGTCCCTGTAAGTTAAACAAAGATACTTATACTTATCGTATAGATCATAGATTAAGCGCACGATGTAAACATAGCTATGTATAATCAAAGCTCTCAGTTTTCTTATGTAGTACACAGACGTAGCTCGAATACACAAGATTATTGTAAATATACAGTACTTATAATTATTAAAATTATAAAAATAAAAAACAACATGATTTTATTTTAAAAGTATACTCTAGTGAAGAGTCCAAAGAAAATGGAAAAATCTCTGTAACCGTTTTATGTGGATTGTTCAGCGGAGAAGCTGCCAAGTGAGGCGACAAGTTAGTCGGAGAAGAATGGTTTTTATGAGTCATTAAACCTTTTGCGTGACACATTATTAAGAAGAGAGTGAATACAAGAAAAACAATTTTTTTAATTTTTAGAAAATATGTTAAAAGCATTGCGAAAATATTTGAATTATTAATTATGAAACCACATATTAATAATTATTACTGTTATTTCAGAACTGTATCGAATATGCCAGTCTGTAACAACAATATGAATATCGAAGACGAAGAAGAAAAAGAGAATCTGCACAAAATGATATCTCTAGTATGTTGCATTTTATGCTCATCATTTTAATTTGTATACATATATCAATATGTATATCTATTATTTTCAGAGAACAGCAAGAAGCAAAGGATAAACAGAAACTCAAACCAAGATAGTATTATTCTGGCACAAATAAGCGAGGCATTACGAGCCGCCGCCGGCAATTTCTTTGCCATCAATTCCAGTAACGAAAGAAGAAGATTTCGGAATGATGATTTCCTCGCAACTTCGTCAATTTCTAAGATTTCAGGAGACAACTAATGTTGAAAATACATAAAATAATGTTATATAAAGAACTAAATAAGGCTGAGCAATAAGTAGAATAAGAAGAAAATATATTATAATTTTTTTATTATTATTTTTTAAAATATATTTTATAATAAAATATTTTATTATAATATGAAGAAATAATATAAAAAGCTTTTAGAGATTTTACAAATGTTTTTTTATTAGAATGTTTTTTAACATAAAATAATCGTTTTTAAAAAAGTTATTAGTAATAATTAGTACGAAGTTATTAGTAATATTAATACAAAGTTATCAGCAATAATGTTAGTATAAAGATTAATGTTTTATATTACTTAATAATAACTTATGACTTAATTATTGATCTCATTGCCATGGTACGGTACTTTTGTTGAAATATTGACAGAAAAGTTCTCTAATTCTGATGGCTTCTCGAGTACTATTATGTGTGCCACAATTGGACACGTCTGTAAAAACATATCTATTTTCTATTATTGTTCTCTGAACCTAGAATGTGCACATCATTTGCTGTTTCCAATAGGTCTGATGTTACATAAAAATCGTTCTTGGAGTCTTTACGAAGCCAGTTATGCAAGCAAATTGTATTTTTAATCATGTTCATGGTTGTGTCTACACTGGCAATAATTGGCTTTCTGTAAATCCTCCATTGACTTGCCAGAATTCCGAAGAAGACGTTTTCGATGATGCATCTGGCACTTAATCGATAATTATAAACATGTTGATCTGCATTTAATGTCTTTTTGCCCCCTCGTGGGTATGGCCGGAGCAAGTATGGTTTAAGCGGAAACGCCTCATCTCCAATAAGGCAATATAGCAGCAATGGTCCTCCAGAAGAAATACATTTTTCTTTAGGAACTTTCATTGTATTGTTTCAAATTTTTGTCAAAGGTGCTATCTTTAAATATGCTTTCATTGCTACGCTGACTATACGCACCAATATCCACGAAGAGAAAATTATAATGCGCATCGCAAATAGTTAGTAAAACAATACTGTGGCTGTTTTCATAGTTATAAAAGTTTGATCCTGCATTGGACACTGAAAGACATAGTTGTGTTTAATTAAAATAAATCACACTTGAATAGATCATTGCAGCAGTGCATTGAAGATAAATACATAATGTACCTGAATTGTAACGTGTTTCCCACCAATTACCTCAATACGGTGTGGAAAATCCCACAAATCATTAAAGTCCTGAGCGATGTTTTCATTCCTGTACATCAAGTAGGCAGAAGAATTAGCGGACACTGTTGATCCCAAATAACTTCATAAGTTGTAATGATGATTTCACTTATAATAATTAAACCCACTAAATATTGAAAACTCATAGAGATCATTGAATCTCTTGATGCAAGATATCTATCTAAAATATAAACACAAAATATCATTGTTTTGTATTATTTTCGAAAACGTTAACTATAATTATATATTTTTTATAATTACATGTACAAGATTTATAAACATATTACCTCAAAGTTAAAGTTAGACATTCCGCTGGATTTATAGGCTCACGTACAACATACATCTCTGCAAATGCGGCCCTACAATTTCTAATAAAGCCTCAAATTGCATAGTAGAATGCGAAAATAGTTTTGAAATCACAAATCTTCCAGTTTCAGTGTTGGGAGTAACGCATGATAAAAACTATATTCATTTCGTTTTTAGTGGATTAGAGGACTAACCCACATACGTTTCTTTTGGCTCTTCCTTGTCTGCCTCCTTTTCATTAAAAAAATGGCCAATACCGCAAGCATTTGCTTACATCGGACATATGTATATTG
>NW_011627605.1:279187-445775 GCF_000204515.1 Acromyrmex echinatior | reverse complement strand
CAATGATGGATTCAAAAATATTTGGTCAGTCTTCCTTTTTATCTGGAGCAACGACTAGACATAACATTTGCATGACATATGTTAGCTTGGCTGAAAAAAGACAAAAACAAATTTTATTTCATGATAAATGAAGCAAACTATGTTTGGTGTCAATGATATATAAATCTCTTATGTAAGAGGTTCCTATATATTTTTTTATCCTATTATACTCACCTGATAAGGTATTTCCTATTTTCTTGTACACGAATACATGGTATACGACAAGACCGCACAAGACGAATATAAGTACGAATAAATATTTTATCGATGGTTCGTAAGCTATCGGAAGCACTGTAAGAAAGATTGAAACCACTAATATCAGCCAAGGTATCACAATAGGTACAGTGTATGGTCTAGGAGCGTTTGCTTTGGTCCGTCGCATAATTATAAGCGATATCATCGCTAATCCATAGAATAGCCACATAAGAAAACTAGCGAACTCGATCAAGGCGATTATATCGCCTAACAGCAGGCATGCTAGTGAGAGAATACTTTGCAAAATCACTGCTGGAGCCGGTGTCATCTTCTCGATGTGTACGTAACTGAAGACTCGTGGTACATGGCCCTCGCTGGCGGCAACGAAGCACAATCTGGCCACGCTGAATTGAATACTAAGAGCGCATCCAAAAGTTGATAACGCTACACCGAGTGGTATTGCGAAACTCATCCAAGACGGCAGAACCCGGTCAGCCCAAACTACTGCCACCGCTGGTGCGCTCTTCATCTCTGACATTGTCAACGCTGCCATATACATCAAGTTCATGGATACATATAGAATGGTGATGACGGGGACCGCGATGAGCGTGCTCCGAAAAATATTGACTTCGGGTTTCTGGATTTCTTCAGTAATCATCGCGGTCGCAGTCCATCCGTCATATGCCCAGAGACCGCTGTAAAAGGCCAGAGCAATATTGCCAGCTGACGTAGTAGTACCATGAAAAGGATTACTGAGAAGTTCTACGTGACCTGTGCTCAGCCACCATATTCCACCGATAATTACTACCATACATGCAACTACTTTGCACACAGTGAACACATTCTGCACTTTTACGTAGAGTTTGACGCTGATGAGATTAATATATGTTATCAAACTCAATGCCATAATCGCTATAAGTTTCTTCAGCGTTGTCATAGAGTCGCTGGATAGATTACAAAGATATCCGGAAAATGGCTGCACGCTATACTCCGCGAAAGTCAATGTAATTACTGCTACTTCTGCCGGTCGTAACAGTATCACAGAGATCCAAGAACAGATGAACGCTGGCACCTGACCGGCATATGGATGCAAAGGCTTGAAGGCTTCTATGAAATATGCATATTCGGCACCAGAACGTGGTACCACGGTACTCAATTCGGCGAAGGCCAATGCACCTAATAGAGACAGCACGCCACAGCTGATCCAAACGATTAAGCAAAATCCTACAGATCCTGATCGCTCAAAAGCGCTGGTTGGTGATACGAAAATGCCGGAACCTGTACAATAGAGATTGTAGTTAATAGCAATTCACAATCGGTATTATTCGGCGGAGTCAGTCACAGTAACTAACTAATGTCCCATGACGTGAATGATCGATTAATCTCGATTAACCTTTTCGATGATTTTAGTCGTATATAATTATTACGTTGATAAACAAAATATTTGTTGGCCAGTGTCAACAGGTCATTAGTCTGTTAATCATTGAGAAAATATTTAGATAATTTGGAAGCTGCGTGATATAAAATTTTTCTATATTATAAGTTTTTCTATATTAATAAATCATTAAGAATTTTTATTAGGATTTTTAATATCGAGATAATCGCGATGAGAGACAAACATGACATTATCTAATTGTGCTACTTAGTTGCAATGTTATAATATCGGATAATATAATTTGATTGTAGATATAATATCAGTAGTTAATCCTCGTCTCTGTAAATTCTTTGAAGATTTTAAAACAGATAAAAGATAAGATCTGTCGGTAAGATAACACTCGAAGAATGTGAGAAATTTTTTACTAAATTTTTGAGTAATTAAACCATGTGAAAATGTTTGATGTTCTAATTTAGAAATATTTAGCTGAGTTATCGTTTTTACCAATATAGTTTAATTTTAAGTTGGATTCAACAATTCTTCTTATCTTTTAAAGATAATTCTTTATCTTTTTCTAGTTGTAAGAATTGAACCGAGATTAAAGTTAATCTACATTGATAGAAACGAGCATCAAACTTCATTACTCTGTCTATGCTGCTGTGTTGATTTTTCTATAAATTCTTTACTTTATGATATAACTTTTTTTATTGGTTTTAAGGAACATACGATCTTATATTTTTTACTTTAACACCCGGTATTTAAGAACGCTTGAGAAAGCAATTCGGTCACCGTCAATCAACTGTTAAAAGCAAGGGCTTCAATGAATAAAGCGGTATCTTATTTGGGTCTATACAATTATGTAACTGCTGCTAACTACTTCTGAATTGCTATCTTGCACTAAAGGCTATAGTTCGGAGAATACCATTTCTGATTATATTTATTATGCCTCTTTAAAATATTGATAAATGTTTTTGAGATTATGTATTATCTACAAGCCTGTAACTTTCGTGATACTCATATACATGATACATTTCACCGCTCTATGAATGATTAAAACAAAAACATAACAAGATTATTTTATTCCCACACAGACAAAAGGCAGTGACTTTCCTACAGATATATAATATATTATATTGTTTTAAATTTGATCATCACGAAACTCAAAGAGATTAAAACGAATTGATTATATTTATTTTCTATAAAATAAATATATGAATGTATTCTTTAATTTTCAAAATCAGACAGTCAATTTTTTAATTAAATTTTATGTATCGCGTGCTTCTGCTTATTTTATTGTATGGTATTTTTAACATGTTTTTCTAATCAAATTTTAGGCAAGGTTTCTTTTGTTTTCCATTTATAGAATTTCTTTTGAAGAATGTAATTAATTGAATATAATATAATATTATAATCTCCCATTTGAAAAAAAGTTGAAAAAAGAGAGAAAAAGACAAATAGAATATTCAAAATAAGGGAATGGAAAAATTACTATTACTAAAAAAATTATTACCGTTACTTTTTATAATAATAATAATTTAATAATGATGTTATAATTTTTTTACTATATTGATAAATTAGTTAATTATTACATCATTACGATGTATTAATATAATACTACATATTAATATTTACTAAAAATAATAAAAAGTAACTTGTAATGCATTAACGCGCTTTTTTATGACTTTTGCAAATAATGAATAAATGTAACTAGTTACAAATATAAAGTACGAATAAAAATTTAAGTTGTATTGTTAAATAAAAAGTACTTTTTTTAGTAATCAGTGATCTTTTTAACCTGTAACAAATAACATTTTGATTTTTCCAACTCTGGTGTTATCATTACCATCATAAAAAATCGCAAGGACTATACCTTTAAAAAACATATTCCAAAAATTTTGAACAGAGAATGGAAGTATGTGTCGCTTTCGAAACTTGTTTTCAACTTTATTATTATTTATCATTACTTTGTCACAATAACAATTTAGTATGTGTTGTATATATGTGATGAACAATAAAGATTGAAAACAAATTTCGAAAGCGACGCGTACTGCCATTCTCTGTTCAAAATTTTTGGAATATATTCTATATGTTTTTTATTGAGGAATACATCTATACAAAGAATTAATGAATAATTTGGGTAATAATATTTTTGTTCATTTTCATCACACATAATTACTTTCGACATTGTTAAATGATCTTGACACAAATGGTATTCCTCGGTTTAGTGGAAAAACAAATTATTCTTACATCGCTTTTGACATAATTCTTTTTATTTGCGTACTAATAAAAACGATTATATTACTATTATAATATACTATTTAGGACTACGAAATTAGGTTCAATGGTTAATGGTTAATTATTTATTGTATCGCTGAACAGTGCTGAATAAAAATAATTTTCGTGACTTGCAATAAAAGCGTGCATCACGCCGAATCTTTTTTTAGCACGATACTGCGGATTTGAACGTCTGAGATCTGGCCTTCTTTGTGTTGCATTACGATTTATCGCACGAGCGCGATTACGAATGGGAGTGTCAGAGATCGACACTCGAGAATCCGCGAATAAAAATAAAAAAATAATGTGTCATGAATTATTATTTTTATCGTCTATACTGTTGTAATTTGTGTTGCATTCTCATAATTTCTATCAAATTCGCGAAATGCAGCACGAGAGCATCGCACGCGCGAATAAAACGTGTACTCGTACAATACATAATGTTTAATTTATTCAATGCAAATGGCAAGTGAGAGATAAAATCTGATAGAGATCAAATCGTGTTTACAGACGACGATAGAATTTATGATTTACGTATCCACGGGAAATTTATAGATTTTCATAGTCAACAATCGTATCTCACCTATCATTACCGCCAGAATGATGCTGACCGCGCTGAAGAGCCCCAGCTCTCTCTTCAGCTCGATTTTCTCGACCGTCTTCTCCTCGCATGCCATTTTTTCCGTATGTTGAGAACGGAACGAAAAATAAGAGCGTGAAGCACGTTGCACACTCCAACGACACTGTCAATAGTGATTCAAAATTCAATGACACATTGCATGAACGGCTGGTCTGTTCAACGATGGTGGTGGAAACGGCGGCGGTAGTCTTTATCTTCTAGGCTGAAACAATCGTGAATTCGTTGTTAATGCTCCACGCGCGATGGTAATGGGCTCCACCACGCGACTGAAGCTATTGGATGGGTTTATCACGGTCGGAGCTTCAAATCGAGACTGGATCAGCTTGTTGCTTTTTTCGCAGACATTAGCGAAACACTGATAAGAGGATATTCATCCTCGTCACTGATACTCCACTATTTTTCTTGATTGGGCACTGAGCTAGAGAAGCACTAGAAAAATATATTGATTATAACAAGAAGTTATATTAACAGAATGCATTTTGATCATATCAATCAGAATATTGGTTACATAATTAAATTTCTAATTATCTCGGTCAGAATATTTGGCAGATTTAATTATAAATATATATTTGACGGCATTGAATCAGAAATAATTGTTTCTTTTAAAGTTAATTATTAATAATTTATAAAATTAACTTAGTTACATTAAAAGTTACATGTATGAACAAAAATATTTAATTAAAAGTTTAGATTAAATCAACTGAAGTTAAATTAAAAGTTAATTTCAGAAAGCATTATTTATATTAAAGTAAAATGTAATTTTGAAATTATATTACTCTAAATGAGAAAAAGCAATTACAATATGAATTCTAAGAATATTTATATAAAATTGTGTAGAATACCATAAAAGAAATATATTATTTTTGATTAATGTATATGACGCTCACAATTGAATAAATAGTTATCTTCTTTAATTTCTTAAATTTATTTTTTAATAGAAGATAAATTCGTTTAATTATTTGTCTAATAATATAGATAAAGATTATTAGATTGATAATAATTATCATAAAAGAATAGAATAATGTATAGAACCTATACATTATATTTAAATAAAATTCTAACGAAATATTAACGAAATATGCTTTTAAATAAACTTTTCTTATTTTCTCTTTTTTTAAAACTTGAAAGAAATACAAGTAATCTTGCAATAACAAGACATTGAACTTCTTTAATTGTCTAATTATTTAATGTTTAAAATTCTATAGATAAAAAAAGAAATGGCATTCAAAGATAAAAGATATTAACTTAGACAACCAATTAAAATATTTTACACATAATAAAATAATCAGTTGAAATTAAAAGCTAATTTATTTAAAATTATGCTTTTTTGATTAAATTTATCAGATTTCCAATTTATGCAATTAGATTTTTTCCCGGAAGAAAAACGAATCTCTAGAAATCGGCATTACATAATCGTTAAACATTGACTTATGAAATTTGCTTTCTAGCAATTGGCGATTATCACTTACGTGAATAAGCTATGTTAAATGATTTGTTTGTCCGAATTCCACGAGGTAAATCGGTAAAATCTAATCAGCTAACAAGTCATAAAGCTTCTGTGCGTGCAACCGATAGAAGGTTGGAACCAGGGTCGTGCAAAGGATTTTTGGAGCTCTAATATAAAAGTAAAGAACTCCATCTGTTTATAAATATGTTAAAAAAGATTTGAGGGGTTTAGAAAATACACTTGAAAAATCAGGGAATTACTTAAAGTCGATACTAAAAGAAGCAAATTCAAAATTATGTATTTTTTGCAAAAAATCATCGCAGAAGAATGTATAAAAAAGCGTTTTAAAGCTTGAAACCTCATCTTTCGAATGCTTGAAACTTCATGTTGCTGCTATGACTTTATTACATATAGCACTAACTTAAAAATGAAATCCTAGATAATTATATGAGCGACAAAAGCAGAGATAGGAACAGTATAGAAATATATAAGCGATATATTTATCGCTCTTGTTGCATAATGCAGCAAAAGAAATAAAAAGGCCAACCAATTTGATTGCGTATAAACTACATTTCCTATCTGCTTTATGATTATAGCATATACATAAATAAAATGAAAAATCTGAACACTTGGTAGGTTATAAGATATAGTTTCCAACTCGTTGAAATATCATTACCTTATTCTGTATTCCTATGTGCATTGACATATGCATTTCCGAATCTTGGATTCTTCTGTTTTTATCACTAGTATTATTTCTATCATTATTGCTGTATCGTTATTATTGTTTCGCATTGTGTTTAGAGCTTGAGCTTTGAAAAATTGAAGTTTAACTTTGATGACATGTACGGGGAAAATTTTTGTTGTAAATTTCTTTAATTGTATCGGAAAACCTTTTTAAAATGCTGTTTTAATCATTATTTTACAATTTTTCTTTAATGACAATTTAAAGTAAGTAGTGTATTTTTAATCTTTTCTCTAAAAACCTTTATTTGTCATCGTGCCGTTCTGCTGCAACAATTTGAACTGACTGCATTTTTGAAAATTATTTTCTATTACAAAAAAATGCAAACATATTTGACATAAAGATTTTACTTTTCTTTTATATGTACTATACGCGTTATTATTTCGAATGTACGTCATAAATTCGCGATGATTACAATTTCGTGATAATTAAATTTTATTTGTTATAAAGTTGTTACGAATTACGTGTATAGTAAATTTATAGAAGTAAAATCTTTATATCGAAAGTTTCCATTTTTTAAAAATATTTTTTAAATATGAAGATATAAAGTACTAATAGAAGTGTAAGCATCTCAAATTTTTGCGATAGATTACTTATGTGACTGCAAATACAAGTTTTTAGAAAAAAATATTTGAAAAAATTACTTATTTTATATCATTATAACGCAGTAAAAAAATTATATCATAATGATTAAAAAAGCATTTTAAAAAATGTTATATTTTGTAATATATTTGAAGAAAAAATTTTGTTTTCTCCGTTCATGTCATCGAAAAATTAAAGTTTATTATATAATATAAAAAAACATAAAAGCCAATATCTTATTGCAAATCAGAACGTTATAAATGTGTTTCGATTTGCAATAAAATTTAGCGTTGGCCTTTATGCTCTTTATATTAATAGATAATTAAATAAGATAGGAATTTTATTTTACTTTTTGATATTTTGGAATATAATCTGTATAATTCTGCGACACAGTAGTTACCATTTTGACGATTACATTTGATATCGTTGTGTTACAGTTACACTAAGCAATAAAACATAAAATGGCAATGATTCATGTAGCCATGTTTTACTATTCAGTCAGTAAAAGAAATAAAGATAGGCAATTTATACGACGATTAAAAGTTTTGAACACAGAGTACATATATTTTTTTATTATATTTATAAAAAAGGATTCTGATAGAACGAACCTCTGTTGTTTAAAGATTGATCTTTCATGGGAAGAATGAGCTGAGACTTGAGTACTTGTTATCCTTCCTATTTCTATTTTCAAACTGCCGACTTTCTAATGTTCAATGTAACTCGTTCATGCAACTAATTGCGCGTTGTACATTGCCAGTAAGGTTTATGTACATAAAAGTCTATATGCACATGAAAATCTATGCACATTATTATAAGTTTATATTTAGAGATGTAAATGATGGAAAAATTTTAGAATTTTAAGCTAAAGAACTCAGGAAATAATGGATTTTTTTCCATCGGCTTTGATAGTTTTTTACTCCGATATTTTTTTTAAAACGATTTCACGATTTCGATGTTGTACTATTGTTTCAGAATTTAGTTTTTGCACTTATCCGTAAGATAAGTTTCTGTGTGGAAATAGTTACAAAAGTTAAAATATAGTATAATGATTAATATAGTATAATGTCGAGGACTATAAATATACCTTACTATTATTTGAATGATATTTTATACTGTACTTCAATTTTAAAAGTTAAATAAGTGTTCCATACTGTTATTAATACAAATAATATTTTAAAATATCTGTCGTTCAAATAGTTATATTGAAATAACTATACATTTTCTCATGAATTTTATGTAATTTTGTCAAAAATATTATTATTTACAATTAAAAAAACTAGTTTTTTAGTTGATACTTTTCTCTGAAGTCAAAAATACTGTTTTTTTTTTACATCTCTATATTATTACAAATGATGTTGTACAGGATAATTTATTTTAATATTAATAGAGCAACATTTTTTGAAAATATGCAATTTTACCTTAAAAAAAAAATTCCAAACAAAACCCGTTGTACGTCACCTTGTATATCATAAAATTTTTATTTGGAATATTTCTTGGAAAAATTCTATATTTCCAAAATTTTTACGTGATAAGGTTAAAATGAATAATCCTGTAGATTTTTAGTATTAGCAGTGTATATTAAAACATAGCTTAAATATTTGCATAATAACACTCAGCAAAATAACACATCTTAATATAACATACTTTTTGTCGACTAAAGCAAAATGATTCCTCATACTTTAACGTTTGGTTGAATAAATAATTTGTTATGACTGATATTTTTTGCTGACAATTTGTGTCAAGTTGTTTTGTATTAAAAATTAATAAATATGCTGTTACTAAGTGCATAAATTTTTTAAAGAGAAATGTATTTACAACATTGATAAAATTGTTGATGTATATATTTCTTAAATGCATTTTTATAAAATAATGTGATTTGACTGTAGAAATTATTGGTAACTGTTGTACTTTTCTGTTTAATTCTGTATAATTCCTACAGAGCAGAATTATACAGAAAGAATGGAAGTAGGTAATATACGAGATTACTTCATATTGTTAGATAGAGCTATTATTTTAAGTGAATAATCATTTTGTCTGATAATGTTAGGACTATTACTACATCCTATACATAGTTATCTTTACATTATTTACATTTTCTATGCAATTTTATATAAATATTAATATTACGTACATCACGGAACTAAATACTTTATTGTTTAATTATTATTCTATTGATCTAAATTCTACAAAATTATTTTTCAGTCTCGGTGTAATTATCTCAATTTCCTTGAAATGTACTCGTTTAAGACAATAATTTGATAAACATCAATTGAATCTTGATACAGAAGATATTAAATACATCGTGTGTGATTGACGAGGATATTTATACTTAATTGTGCCATGTTGTATCAGTCGCATTTGATAGCGATAATTTATATATGATATAATTCTTGCATTCTTTATATAAGAGAAAAGATTTATTAAAATTATTTTAAAAATATTTTTTTTCGCATTATCTACTTTACACAATGTGTGCATCAATATAAATTGAATTAAATTGAATATCGCAAATTAAAGCAGAAATAAAATTTTAATAATATTAAATTAACTTATTATAATAACAATATAATAATTTAATTATATAATAATTAAAAGTAATATTATTAAAACAATACTAATATAAAAATACTTCTGATTTTTATCTAATTTTATTATGAAATAAAAAATAATTTGTAGAAGTTTATATATTTCGCGAAACGTTTCCGTTTAAATCAATATTTGTTTTATTATATTCAAATTTATATTTTTTATATATTAAAAAGTTTTCGATAGATCGCCGTCTAATTAGAACGGAATTAGAAACATTTTCTCTTTAGCTAATCCAAAAAATATTCGTCAACTACAAATTATGATCACTACGATCTCGGGAATAGTCGAGGAGTTGGAATCAGACTTCGGGATACTTCGGGACACTTCGGGAGTAATGTTAAGTTAGGCGAGGTTAAGTTATAATCGGCGCGTGTGTCGTGCAATATTGTTTGAATGCGGAAAAAAGAAGTCTATAGTTCTATAGATCTGTACGACAAGTATTTCATGCGGTATCTCTGCGGTATCTGTTTATTACAAATTCGAATAAATAAAAAATGAATGACGAGACAGTGAAGGTTACGAATGACTCATCAAATGAAGAACAGAACGAATTCTACTTCGAATCCGATCACTTGGCACTGAAAGGTAACAAAGATTACACCGCTTTCCTGAAAACGATAGTTATCCTTGAGGCTCAGAGAGTCCAAGCCATAAAAGATTTGGACAAGCTTATGTCCGTACGTGCCCAAGCACTTAAGGATCCTATATCGTTCGTGGCGCAGTTGCAAAACGGTGATCTTCCAGAACTACCTGGTCTGCAGAAGATCCCAGAGATTCCTTATATTGACTGGTCGCAATACAGCATTGCATTACCAGATGGACGTATGAGGCCGCAAACTCGACATGGACATGTGTTACCTCGGATACAACCAAAAACTGAACAGGAAAATGATAAGGTATGTATCAATGTTATAAGTGTATGTTTGGAAAGAAACTATTTCGTCATTTCATTTTACAGATCTTAGTCAGAGGTCGTGCCTTCGATGAAAGTAAATCTGAAACTTTCAATCAATTATGGACAGTGGATGAACAAAAGCGACTCGAGGAACTTTTAGTTGAATATCCACCAGAGGAAATAGAAATGAGACGTTGGACCAAGATAGCAAATGCATTAGGTATAAAACTCGTTCTACAATTATATAAGCCTGTAAGTGCTTATTGTAAGAATTAACGAATCACAGTTTCCTCCTTATATTCTTACAACTACAACCACAGTTACATCTATGCTTACGTAATTATAGAATAGTGATAACTTATGTTGCAAGCAAGATACTACAACTGCTTCTTTTTATAGGGAATCGAACGGCTAAGCAAGTATCCAGCAGAGTTCAAAAGTACTTTATTAAGCTTTTGAGGGCAGGTTTGCCCATACCTGGCAGAGGACCTAAGCTAAAAGTGGATGTCAAGAAAAATTTAATTCATAAGCGTAATAATCAGTTCTTATTTAAACGTTCAACTTTCTTCCCACATCAAGATATTACCTTTAATACATCAGATGAAAGTAAAGAACAGCCCGTAGCAGAGGAATCTGTAAGCACTGTGCACATTATTGCTTTATATAAAATATTAGATATTAAAAAAAGTTACTTCAATATCAATATTATTTTTCAGGAGGATGATATACTGAATGGAGGAAGTGATGATAGTCCTGAGATAAGACAGCTAAATTTATTGCGGCAAGTGAAAGTTGAAAAGGCACAAGACTCTCCTGTGTACAAACATGTTGGATACAAAGTACGTATTCTTTTAACATACAGTTAATTGTACATGTAAATTATTTATTATTGCTTAATGATTTAATTATTATTGCTTATCAACGATATTTTCCTACAGTGTACAGTGTGTGGTGAGGAACCTTTAAAGGGTACCAGGTGGCATTGTGCAGAATGTCATAGCGGAATTGATCTATGTGGTGATTGTGCAATAGCACAATTGAAGGCAGAAAATCCCTTACACGATCCATCCCATAGATTAATTCCCATAAAACCACCACTATGTACTAGAAGTTATGACTTAGATTATTTTCCACAAAATTTTAGTGATTCTTCCTATAATTATCTCGATCCAAATTTTCTGCCCGAATAATCCAAAAAATTTTTCCAAATAAAATACAATGCAAAGAATATAAGGTAAAAAATAATTTATTAAAAATAATGCTCATACAGTAATAGATTTAGCAGATTCAGAGTTGACAGTTGCATATTTTAGACGAATTTTTGTTTGAAGTTGATTGAATGTTCCATTTTTTATACTATCGCGAATAAGGTTGAAGAATTGTAGGTAATAATGAGTATTGTGTCTGAAATCATCATTAATTGTTAATTGATCATATATGAGAGTGATTAAATCATAATTTATAAATACGTACATCATTAAAAGTACTAAAGCAAGCATTTCTTTGGTATGATGCAAATGATGGATATATGCTCTTGTATGATTTTGACACGTAAGACACTTGCATTTTTTACAAATAGGAGAGAAATCGTCTGCATATCTAGGAAAAAAAATGTGCGAAATTATGTATTATTTAATTATTATGTTTATATATTTTTATATTATATGTTTACTTGAAATATTTTTATCTTACCTCTTTTCTGCTATCGACATTGCATGTTGATTATTCTCACAAGTATCATGATCACACAAGAAAGTTAAAGCCTGTGATTGCTCAGTAATTACGTAAGGATAGGATGAATCAAACACGTCTACTCCTAATTCAATGAGATCCAATACAATAGCTGGATTCCAACAACCCATTGATATTCTCATTTTATCGATAGGTAATAAATTCTATAAAATTAACATAATTGCAGCATATTAAAATACTTTGAATCATATAAGTCATATAACTTTTTAAATTAAAAATGTACTTACGATGGTATATTGTACTACTTGTTTAATTTGTTCCGATGAAATATTCTGTACATCTGGCCCATTATTATGTAATCCATCTATCACAAATCCTGCCAAAGGCTTATCTTTTAGATAATCTATGGATTCTTTCCTAGCTTGCAAGTTATAACCACCCTCCACTGGTCCTAATATTCCTTTCGATTTCAAAATATCCGATTGTAAATGGATATCTAAACATTGTTCTAATAAAGTTTTACTTCGAAGTACTGCCTTTGATATTCGTTTCGCACGGCTATTAATATTTGTATCTCCATCACATAGAGCAACATACAGATCTGGTTTATACGCTTGCACAATTTCCATATATTTCTTAGCCGAAACAACAATTCTTCCTGTTCTGGACCAGACAGAAATAGTATCTGACTGATGAAAGCCAGAGTTGGTAGTATAAGCAGGATCATGTATTGATAAAAAATTTATATATTCCTGCAATCAAATTCTTTAATAACCAGTATAACAAAACTTCAATGCATATTGTTAATCCAATAATTTTGTTTCTGCCATACCTTCATACTAACAAAATCAGCAAAAGAAGTGTCTAGTTCTTTGATAACATCAGTCATTAACATGGTTGAAGGAAGCGAGACAATTAATAGCTGCTCTTCCGTTGTTAGAGTTTTAAAGACATCCTTTGTCAAATGTGGTACACTACCACCCTAAAAATTATGTCGTAAATTAAAACAGATAAATTTTTGTTGTATGCTTTATGTTGTAAAAAAAAACGATAATTATAAGACAGAAAAATTTTTTATTTCATACCTTTGTATAAATAAGAAGTAAAGGTGTTTCAAAAGAAATATTTGGCAACCTTTCAAATCCACTTAATGTACCGATTCGTGCAGCACAACGTGCTATGGAATCAGTGAAAAATTTCATTGTTTTACTATAATTTATGGTCTTCCTTTTTCCCTGTTAGCTTCTCACATGCATGGTATAAATAAATAATTGATGAATACTATATAATAAATATAGACATTGTTAAATTTTCACTAACACATTTATTAATTAATTTAATATATTTAATATATTTTTTATTTAATTAATATTAATTAATGGGAACAATTATTTAAAAAGATATATATATTTATATAGAAATTAATTTATTTTATAACATGAATAGAACATAACCTCAATACAATCTTCTCAAGCACATGGGAGAATGAGAAATGAGAGAGAGAGAGCAAAGAGCAGTACAAAAGACTACAAAACTCGCGGTTCTACCAGTTCGCCAGACCGCCGACAGATGACGCTGTCCGCGTGCTGCAAGTGAAGTGGATTCGCACCACTGGTGGCACTGGTGCGCAATATATGGCGGATTCACGGAATGTTTAAACATTTTTCGCGATCGTTATAGTTTTAAAAGTGATGGTTCTCGCAGATAGAACGCGGTAAAACTTGCCGTGCGGCGAAAGTTAACGCAGTAGATGTGATCGTTCTTTCGCTTTTATGGAAAAGCGATAAACTGATTGTCTCTCGCGTCAATTTCTACCGTGCGACAAGCATTACGCCGTGTTTGTGTGCGGGAGCCATGAGTGTTGCGGAGTGTTACGAAGTATCATTGGGAATGTCTCGCGAATGTTCGTGGCAACGACAACAAATCTTACATCTCATTATTACTCGCTATTATTATGCTCTCGATGCTGGAAAGTATATCCACAATCGTCGCCAAGTATGCGAGGTATATCTCACGTAAACTTTTAACTATCCTTTTTACAATAACATTAATTTAACAATCCTGCAACAATTTACTGTACTTCGAATTTTACTAGCATTTTTGATATCAGATTAGCTCGAATGATATCGAGAGAAATATTGGCAGATAAATATTGCGTGGATACAATATTATCACGTGTAATACAAATGGGCGACAATCTCTCAAATGAAATTCGTGCGATCGTAATATTGCTCGATTGCCGGTTATTTTCCAGATTGGTTACATAGAGTTAATTGAGACACGAGAGATATTTTTAAATATATAGTAATTATATATACGTGATAATTTTTAAATATGTATAGTAACATAGTGATTGTGATTGCGATCAACTTCCACGTCATATTAGCCAGGATAATTTATTTATAAGACAAATATAATAATAAATTTCGAGATATATATACAGACGAATAAGTGTAATAATAATTATATTATGTATATTTTAATTATTATGCAATGAAATGCATTTTTTCCTACATTTTTGTAGATATATATTTAATTCGTAGAAACAATTTTTTAAATTTATTAATTTAAAAAATAATGTAACTAGTTGACACAAATTAAGACATAACATCAATTAATTTCTACAAGAAATTATATCACTTTGTCAATTATTGATGTAAATGTAATACAAATACATAACATTTATGTATACATATTATTGAGTATACGAAATAATTGTGATGTTATATTATTTTTATTTTAGTTAACTGGATAATAAGTAATTGATTAAGTAATATTACAATTGACAAAGTGATATAATTTCTTGCAGAAATTATTAAAAAATATCTTGATATATATATATATATATATGTAAAACATTGTGATTTGTCTTACTTTCTCTCTCTCTCTCTCTCTCTCTCTCTCTCTCTCTATTTTTCTCTCTTAAAATTTTTAGCATTTGAATTTCTCATTTATTGTATTTACATCTCTCTTAATCAATATCTTTCATTACTAGGAAACAGATTATGCTAGGAAAAAAAGTAAATACACGTATCCTGAAATATTTCTTTATTTGTGCTGTACAATTCCAAATTTCGAAGATTACAATCTCGATTATAATCTTAGATTACAATATATACAATAATAAAATAGTGCGTTTTTTTACATTTACATCTTATATACAATTTGTGCTAAATACGTAATTTATAATACATTGGGACGGACCCTCGAAAAGACATTGAAAATTATTATCATTTGCAATTTAATTGCAAGAAAATGATCGCATTTTTTTTTCCAACAAAATCTAATGATTTTGTTAGTATGGCAGATTTTAGCGGAGATGAAAGAAAGTTATTACACATATGTATGTATATGAGACACTGGTTTGAAATTTCTGCCTGCGGGTGATTGCCGGCATATGCCTTCGTCAGTGCATGAATAAGCAATCGGAACAATATTTATATTTCCATATTTCATCTCCAAGGATTATGAGTAGTCTCTTCTCGTGTAAAATTAGAATTCGATTGATACCTATAACATCGCGAAAAAAGGAGAAAATCCATTTAATTATTAATTTATTCACTATGTATCTTCCTTTCATCGATACTAGATTTCTACCAGTGATATCGCTTTGCTTATATTTTACTGACATATGTACTGACTTTTTTCGGAAGTATCCGATACGCGAACTATAATCCGATCGCATATAGGGTATCTACTTATCGGCAAGTTTTATCACAATATATAAAATTTCACGACACTACATCTTCTTTCGTCGTGATTTTTTTCTCAGGCAAGAAACGTTGAATATTCTGTTATTAATAGGATATATATGAAATAAAGAATGTTAACGCATTTTCGTATATTATTTTAAAATGAATTATTGAACGAAAAATTTTGTGATAATTTTCCTTATTGAATTATTTATTTTTCGAAGAGTAAATTTTATTGCAATATAAATAGTAAATAATAGTATAAAAAATTTTTTAACGTTCAAAATTCAAAAGAAAATATTATCAAAAAATAAATAATATATAAAAAGTATAAAAATTAATTTATAAAATTGAATGTATTATGTAAATTTCATATGTATCCTTATGGGCAATGACGATTATAATAAATTCTATTTCGTTGAGTACCAACTAAATTAATTCGTCGCTAGTTACAAAATATTTTACTTTCGCTTTAACATATTTTCACACATATTTTCACACTTGAAATTATGAGATAAGATATAATAACATTCTTTTCTAATTCTCATGTTTTCTGGATGACGTGTTGAAATGTTACACAATACACGATGTCGATAATTTGTACAATAATCGCAGGAACGTTTGTATAGCGCACATGGAAAATGTACCGGTCGATTATATAAAATTTTTCCGCGATATATTTGTATATTGAAATATGAAATTATTTCTTTTCATGTCATTATGTTAATGAAATTTCAAAGTGATATTTCTTAGATACTTGTTTGCAGAAATAGATTTTTGGTTCAAATTTTTCAGTGGTTAATCATTTTTACACAATTGGATCTCATTGCGGCCGGTACTTTGCTCGCACTACTTAATATTAATACAATTGATTGCCGCCACGTATGGCGGGATGTCTAATTTAATTATGCGTATAATTTACAATATGTATATATACAATCCTGTGAATTTAATAAAATTTACAGGAGCTGTAAAAATATTTAACATAAGATACATGCATTCGTTACATCAATACGTTACGTAAGAAATCGTTGCAACTTTCGCGCGTGTTTGCTGACTGAATAATTATTCATTAAATTAAAGTCATCAACGACTTCCCTTACACATCATTCATACCTAAAGTCTCGCAATTATGACATAAGACGCACAGTGACTCGTTCGATATGTTGACATATTCAAATTGACTGTGTTCAAAGTACAACTAGATATGTGCATAATCAGGCTTTGCTGCGACATAAGGCACTTGCAATACGTGCATGCGCGTGGAATGAATTGCTAGCGGTAACTAATAATTAATAGCACGGATCAATGATCGCGGTCAAGATCGGCAATATTGCAGTGCAATGCTTTATCGCGATCTTTAAAATATATCGTTGAGAAGAATAATTATAAAACTAGAGCGATTATAGAGGTCATAGGTTGACAATACAAGGACGCTCGCGTTAGATCTATATAAGCTCTATGATGAAATTTCATATTTCGCATTGGTTCAAGTTTGCAAGAATGCAACATTTTTATGATGAAATTTCGCGGAATTAAGTAAATTCTTTTAAAGAACCAGCGACAAAAAGATTTCTTTTATTTTTATATGAAACATTGATAATTTATTATTGATGTAAAAGTGTTTTAATTAATTCCGATTTTTGATAGTCTAATATCCTAATATATTTGCCGATTTGCATGATTATGATTTTAAAAAGAAAAAAATTATCTTTTGATATTTCTGCATTCGCTTATATTATTTTCAGAATCACAAGTATATTATTTCTACGTAAAATAAGGAACAAATGACATTTGTAGTTAAATAACAACACATATGATTTCCATAGTTATTCATAGTTGTTGAATTATATTCAATACTAATTTTACTCATTATCTGCATAAAAGATATATTCTTTGATTTTAATAAAGCTGATTTCACATTTTAATATACAATTAAAAAATTAAACATGACTTCATGCAATTCTATTCTTATTGTTAGAGCATAAAATTAATAAAAACGAAAAAAGTGAAAAATATTCAATCATTGCATATTAAAAATGAAGATTGCAAAATGAATAACAAAAGTGTAAAATTGATTAAGTTTTCTTTTCTACATGTATTCAATCTGAGAAAATAATGATTTAATTGAACTTATTTATAGCTTATCGATAGGAGAGATACTTTTATATCATTGATTCTGTTTGTGCTAATTTTTTTTTTATGAAAGAAGATAAAATGTGCGTGTATGTTCCAATTCGTAGAATTCTTAAGATCTTTGCAATTCATAATTGAAATCGACATCATGCGTAGGATAAAAGTAATATGCCGCGATTCGCGAAGAACGACAGAAACATTCGACATGTAGTGCGTGAATTTTTGCCTGCGCATATGTGTGCGAACTCAGGTTTGAGGGGCAGGGAGGGATCTATGAAGGGAGAGAAGATGCGGGAATCGCCAACACATCTCTCGATATCTCACAGTTCGATCTCTCGAGCCGGCCGCTCGTATATTTACATGTATAATTTATATATCCCATGGTCCGAACATGCGGTACGTTCGACCAGGGCGGGCCCAGGGCCATCCTTATGATCGTTCTGAGATGTCCGTTGAATCCCGTGCGAGCTATCCTAATACGAAAAGACATTGTAAAAGGGAGCCCGGCTCGAGAGAAATTTGCAAGAATTCAGTCGCGTGAATTCCCACGATCGTTAAGCGACGTCGATCGATCGGCTCGAAAATCTCCTCGGAAATTCTGCGTGTGCGTTTTTCGAACGACATGCGTTCTTCTTGCTTAAACGCGCGAAGCGAAGTTAAGCCGGTTATATGCGGTATTATATGTGATCATTATTTTGTACTTTCATTTTTTGCATTGAAACCTGATCTTTATTCGTGAACATTTCTTGATGTAAATTTGATGATTACATAACACTACTTAATAGACACTTAGAATGCAATAATTGTGAAATATAATCGTTCACAAAAAAACTTCTAATTTGTATTATATTATTATCACTAAGTCATCATGTCATCTACTATTAATCACTAATAATAATAGAAAAACTTCAGTCTTTTTATTTATTTATTGTCTCATAAAAAAATTGATGCTTCTGTCGTTTTAATATCTTGTACAAAATTTAAAATATTAATTTTAATGGGTTACATAAAAAGTTGATCTAAACTTCAATGCGATTGCGGATATAGAATGTCTCTATAAACAGAAGTAGCTGGAAAACTGGAAAAAAAATGTTTGATAATTTATTACAGTGTAGGATGGTTTGTACTCGCGCGATTTAAAGTTTAAAGTGATCGTACAGATGGTAAATAGCAAGTATCATATATAAGAGACTTGATATTTTCACATTACGCGAGGTAGATTAACACACGGTGGTTTGCGGATTTCGCATCTATCTTATCATAACGAAGAGCAATATCGTTAGGAGATTTTCCACGATAAGTAGAGACACGATGACGCTAATCGTTGAGCTAATCTACCTGGACGCGTAGATTATGAGAGATGCGAATAGCGGTCTTCCAGATTACGACTTGAAATTATCCATAAACACGCGAGCCTCCTAGGAGTTCCGGCGCGCGATGCAGATGCAGATGCAGAAAACGCGCAAAGAGAAATGATGGGCTTTAATTAAACGAATTTCATAATATGTTCTCGCGTAACACGGCCGTGATAAGGATTATTCGGGCTCACCAACGTAGTGCGGTCGAGATATTTTTTTTGGCGCTATAATGCAGTACCGAGAGTCGTTCAGACTCTCCCTGTCGCCATTGTGGCCGCGAGGGCACGATTAATTATAGCGTATCCACAGAAGGAACGCATTGTTGCGTCTGTATTGTTGAATGCTCGCGTTGCATATACCTCCTGGCTATGTATCTCGATACTCTCATGTGTTTCGCGATCATTTTGAAAATAATCAGTCTTAAAAAGTTTTAAAGGGCAATGTTCAACACGTTTCGTTTCTTTAATTAATCGGAGATAACGAGTTATAGATTATAGATATTTATAGAACTTCCTCTCCGAAAAATAAAAAATATTGGAATATTTAGAACGAGGCATGTCATTTACTTAGAGAAAAACAACGGTAGCGACTATAAAGGCGACAAATATAAGAATTTCATATGTAGAATCAATGTATACATATAAAAAAAAAGTTGAATAAACTATTTTACAGTTATAGTAATTATAAAATAGTTTATTCAACTGTGTGAATTAACTCCACAAATAAAACTTGTATAATTATCATCTATATTTATAGTTGCTATCATTATGTCTTTCTTTGAGTGTTCGTTTATTGTAGGAATTACATGAAAAATGATAAGACAATCACATTTTCAACTAACAAAAATAAATTCACATTGTATCAATTATTTGATAGCGAGCTTTATTGCTCTTTATGAAGAACACAATTTCCAATAGTAGGATTTCCTTTATTCGCATTTTTCTCAGAGCGCGTGGCAACTAGAAACTTGGAGAATCAAGTGTTCTAAAGTTATTTTTATATATATATAGTACGTACAGTGAGACACGTTAGGTGAACGCGAGTATTCTCATATGTTTCAAAGAGTGTTCGGTTGATTGTATGTATATGTGTGCGTAAGCACAGGTGAGTTAAAGGTAAATGAAACGCGCGCGGGAGAATCCCGAGGCGAAGCGAGAGAATGCGTCTTCGTGGGTTCGTGTCTCGACGTGAGGAACAATCGGCTTCGCTTGAAAAGGTAATTAAGAGAACACGTCGGCGACGATTAAACGATTCTCCGCCGAATCGAGCGAGACGAATTAATTCCGCCGTCGATCGGGAATCGATAAACGATTGAAACTGATACATCGCCAAGACCGAAACCTATTTAGTACTTGAACGATAATCCTTCACGTGATATGCGAATACAATTTCTCGAACGAATTTCGTATGCTATTATATTCAGTGTTACCAGAAATATTTCCCACAATTTATTATACGACAAGGTAAAGACAATTTTATTGTGAGCATTAACTTCGTTTGCCGTAATGCGTGTCTTCCGTTTCCCGCTAAAAAAGAAATACTTTTGTTATCCTGATTACTTTAGCACACGAATCAGACAACGAAGTCAACGAAGTATATAGATATAACAAGCAGTCCATTAAATTTAGCCATTAAAAACACCATCTGTGATTGGTCGCTGTATTGTGCGCTGTCTATGTTTATTCCATCCCTTGTATATAGAATAAAAGTCAGAAAATAATATAATAAAATGCTCACCAAGATATTTCGTGCGAATATCGTACGTATTTTGCTGAGCATGATCCGCCGGCTTCACGGCACGGAATTCTGCAATTTTCCATAATCGAGGCACGCACGTGAAAACGAGACCTCATTTGCGCGCGGCAAGCATGGAAGGATACTGGCTGAGAACGGTGAGGCGGCGGACGCTTAGAGAACGCGAACGGATGTAGCCGAGGGCTGACTGGCAACCCCGAACGTCAAATTACGGGGCACCTGCTCTTCAAAACGACTTCATTTCATTCTTATCGTGTAGGCATTTCAAATCTGCCGTGCGGCTTCTCCTCTCGGTAATGTCTACAATCATACTCATGAAAATACCCGATTAGATTCCGAATTAACCCTCTAATGCGTTAGAATCTCGCGTAGGACGCGCCCAAGTCTGCTTCTGTGCAGCAGTTAAAATACATACAAGTCACATTATTTCTTATTGCTTTATATTTGTTAATCGGAAACTTTGTCGTCAATTTAAAATCGATTTTTTTTTTCTTACCTTAAAATGTCGAAATTGTTTACCGCAATTTCCCAATTTCCAGCTTCATTTTCAATTCATTACAATTCATGTTATTTTTATTTCTTACATGAACTATCAAATTTAATGCAAGGTTGCTTTTGCTATATGCAATCTTATCCCATCAATGTAGTTGCAGTAATTTGAACAGAACGATGTTTTATGCGTTGCCGCCGATCACTCACATAATGTAGGTCTGAAATTTCGCTTCCCCTTCTCTGATTGACATGAACGGTGGCAGAAATAATGGGGGTCCATTTTTTTTTTGCCTAGTACTGGTTGACTTTCGCAGGAACGTCGGGGCGGCATCAATTTATATCTCAACGTGTTATTACTGATTGGAAACCGCAACGCGCGATTCTTCGTGCGCGGTATCATTACGTTTTTGCTTTACGTTTACCGAGTGGAAATCGAACGTCACGCCTGAGCCGGTACTATAAGATACTCAAAATATCCGAGTGCCATCTTAGGCAAAAGTGAACACATAAATTTATCAATATTATAACGAACGTAATTGTGCATTCAGTTGCGGTTATGATGGCTAGTAATTCGATTATTTTTATCAAGATCATACTTTCTAAATTAAAAGAGTTAAAATGCTGCCATTATTGAAAACAAGTTAAATAGAAGTGGTAGATTTTCACTCTTTTTTTTTTGGAGTGAGATTCATTCTAAAAGAAACAAATCCCACTCCTTTTCTTGGAGTGAATCTCACTCTAAAAAAAAAGCGAAAATCTGCCACTCTTATTCAAGAGTGCAAATTTTTCACTTTTTTTTTAAGAGTGGAGTGAGATTTTACTCCAACGGAGAGGAGGTGTTTTGTTGATTTCTTGAAAATAGTGCATGAAAATAATGCTAATTGTGTATTAATTCCATCGACACGATTTTCTCTGGTCACTTACCTGTCAACCGGTTTATCTTCCGCTTGTCTTACAATGTTAAAAAAGTATCAAGACGTTGAATACCTAGTATTTTATTAGCACGTAAAAGCAAAGGAGAACGCGCCGCGATGCCGATCGATTCGCGTCGCTTGATCCGTCGATTCGCGTGTCTCGAAAGTCGATTGTCTTAACAGGACCACAAAGTGTGGCGACAAAGGAGTAAGTAGAGCGTTACTGAGCAAGAAATTCATTTTATTCGGAACCGGTCTCCGATACATCCGCCGGTTAAACAACACTTTTATCAAACGTGATCTTTTCAATTCCTCTTGTACGGACAAAACTTAAAACTGAGCACCGTAAAACACTTTCTTGAAGAAACTTTCGAGTCACGACGACAGTGACGAAAAATTTCACACTTTCGTCCCCACTGATCTCACCTCCGTTCATTCCTACTTTTTATTACAAGGACAATTTCCTCGATTTAAATTATAAATACTACGCAAAGACTCTCCTCGTTCACAAACAGAGCGAACGCATGTCGATATAATTGTCTATTTCAAGCTTCTCGTCACTTGTTTTGAAAAGATCATATCTTAAATATAATCCGAAGGCACTGTGTTCTCGTTGATTGCCGCTAGTCTGTACTGCGGCGTGTCCAGATTCTGTGGATTTAAGTGCAAGTTTGTTGTCGTTGTTATCGTCGTCGTCGTCGTCGTTGCTGTTGCAGACGGTACTGTCGCTGTCGGCATCTGCTGATTCGCCGAATTCGAGCTGAGATCGCTATAATAGGCACTGCTGGGAGCACTGCTCAGCGTTGGCCCATCCGGTTCGGCGTCACTTCCGGTGTAGGCCGTGTTCTGGTATGACGGATGCTCACCATTTCTGCTACCGATCCTCAATTCCTGATGATGATGGTGATGGTTGTGGTGATGATGATGGCGATGATGATGTTGATGTTGACCTGGTGGTACTGGCGTTGACGGTCCATTTTCGTACATCTCGTAGTCTGGCTCTTGTATCCTGGAAGTAGTCAATAATAAGACTCTGGATAATCATTGGATGATTATTTGACTGGAATGTACCATTAACATACGTAAGAGGTATCGACCGTATCTGGCCGTATCGACCAATAACTGGCGATTACGCGGCGACGCGTGTCGGATGAGCGCGTTGTTAGAACGGGCAATTAAGCTCTCTCAGAAGGCGTGCCAGAACAAAGTCAGTATTGAGTTCGTTATCGATATAGGAAGTCGAGAAACGATAGACCATTGCGTATGATTACTGACTTCCGATTTCGAGATCGCCATGTGCCTCATTAATCGATTTAAAAAATCAATTAACAAATATTTTTTTCTAATAACAATTTTATGGATATAACGATTATACAATTTATTTATCTTTTTAAAATTTAAATTCATTAATTTAATGTTTCTAATGTAATTCTTTTATTTAAGACGACCAACACATAGTTCTTCTTGTACAGTTTTGCTGAAGTATCTAAAAATTTAACTAGATATATAGCTCTGAAATTAATTTTATTGGACCATTAAAATAATGTAAGACGTTCAAGCTGATTGCTAAAATGTCAAAACTTTTTGCAGCATTACTCATCATACTTGAGATTCCTACGTAATTGTTTTGATGGTTCAATAAAATTATTTTTGGATCCGTATGTATCCTAAATTTTTAGATACTTCAATAAAGTCGTATATTTAATAACTTCTATAAATCTGGAAGCATTTAATTCACCTTTTACTGTGTCGAGTACGAAGTGTATCTGTCTGTAGCGATCCGTCGCTACCTCCATAATGACGATGTAATCTGGCAGCGTCCAGTTCGTGATATTCGTCGTCCTGGCCGCCGGAAGTCGTACCGTACGTCGAGCTTCCTCTCATTTGTAACTGTAGATCGCTCGCGTAGCTCGCGGCCTGCGAGTCCAGTTCCGCGTATAGAGCCTCGTCGGTTTGCATGTGGGTGTAGTGATTCTCGACTGGGAGATTCATCGCTCGTCGATGCTGAGGAAGGGAGAGCGGTGTCGTGACGACTCCCGGGGTGCCACCGCCTCGTCGAGAGCCCAGCCACGACCACACGTTGTGCCCTAAAGTTCGATTTCATCCACAACTTGAGACCCATGCTGATTAGTATATTTTCTTAAGATATCTTGGCAGCATGTTAATGATAAAAGAACAATCACTGCAGTCTTAAAGAGTCTGTTCTGTTCAGTTGAATTTCTTGCACAATTCATCTTTTCTCTCTGTTTCTTTTCGTGAAAAGAAAGAGAGAAAAGATGAATTGTGCAAGAAGTTTAGCTAACAATAAAAATAATAGGCCTATGAGTGAGCCTAATGTGATTTTATCTAAACAAATAAGAGGTAAAAAAAAGAATTGTGTTTTTTTGTAAATTGTTTTGTTTTATCAGTTAAGTTTTATTTTTCAAACACGAATTCAATTTCTTTCTGAAAGATACACAGAAAGAGCGATGGATCTTTTTGCTTAAGTATATCTCAAAATTTAGTTAGATGTAGATCTGAAAATGATTTGGTTGGACTATTAAAATTTAAAATAATTATACAGGGTACTCAAATTGGTTGCTGGAATGTTAAAACTTTTTGTGCTATTGCACATCATACTTGAGTTTCCTATATAATTATTTTGATGATCCAACAAAATTATTTTCAGATCTATATCTAATTTTCAGACTTAAATTTTTAAATACTTTAGCAAAATCAATCTTTCCGTGTAATTATCAACTATACAATATATATGCTTGATTTATGGGCTCATTTTCATTCTTTTTCTTATATTCAATATTTTGATCAGCAATATCTTATTACAAGATACGAGTTTGTTTCATAATATAAGAGATTTTACAGAGCTAGTTGAAAACATCGTTGAGAACAAGTCACGAGATCCGGTTCTATAAGCTTTAACTTTCTTTCTCGAACAAAATGAGACGTACAGTTAGTGAGAGACGGTGCTACCGCGTTCGCGATCGCAATACATGTAACGTGACGGGAACATGCGAGTAATGAGCGGCCATTTCTCAATGATCTCTCTCGACGGCGCGTACGCATATGTATGAGAAGCGTCGAACAGCAGGCGTCTCGTAATAACACTCACCGGGACTAGGCGCTACGTCGTGATAAGGCGGTAATTTGTCTAATTCGAGAGGCGGTCGATCGGGTATGACAGCCACCCCGCCGCCTGTACCACCCGCCCCCGTAGGCCCACCAGCATCGGGCACGCTCGAATCCTCCACGCCGACACCGCAGCAACTCGCTGGAACAGAAAAGGGAAGGAAGACTCACACACACGTTACTCATTGCTCTGGAAAAATTCGTTGGCGCGTCAATGCGAAAGTCGCTTAGCTCGGGTTTCGCCTAGTTCCCGTTTCTCAGGGCATCATCGCCCTTCGTTCGGTTACAGAGATCCGCTCGATCCGCTTGAATCCACGGGACGCGTTTCTCGCGCCGAAGCACGTGAAGTGCCAGGTGAGGTTGGCCCTGAATTCCGATACGTTTACGGCCCCCACGTGCACGTATACACCCCATGCGCAAATATAAATAACTGCCCCCATATATAGAACGGTCGGCGACCGAACCCGAATCACCGCATTATGACGTGCGCTCGCGTATAGAGAAAAAAAACCGGCTGTCTTCTGTATGGCCTTATTGTGAGCCTGTCATAGTGCCGTCACGGGCCTTCATAGAATCGCACCGAGGGTTGTAGCATCATATCAGAGGGTGGGGCGGGTGGTTGAACTGGGATAGGGGAGAGAAAAAGAAGAGTGGGTGAAAGGCGGAGAATGGAAGAGAAGCAAGAAAAGATCTTGAAATTTGTGGATCAGAAGTGCCGCCACAGCGGTAAGTGGGCTCATAAGAGTGCTGTGGAGGTGGAAAAAAAATGAGATTATAGGAATCTCGTTCTCTTTCCGTATTATACTTTTTTTCTCTATCGCTTTCACCGTGAAAATGATCTTACGTATTTCTTCTAATTCCTATTATACCTCGAAGACCTCTCGCTTATTCTGAAAAGCGCGTTGATGTCACTCGTCGAGATATAAAGAATCTCTGATTCGTAAGTTATTCTCGCACGGATTAAACGGATTCATAATCCTTGATGAAAGGTGTGTAGGATACTATTTTATTTAAACTTCTCTGAAGAAGCTCTCTGATCACAAAAGTGATCGTAATAACAAGCTTCTTAATGAAATGATTGATGGATGCGTTAGAAATCGTTGGTTACTCGACTCGAGCGCACTTTCGCTGCCTTACGTTTTCATGAACTTTCGATTGATAACTTTAATCTTGACACGTTCGAATTTTTTAGATCTATTTGCCCTACAGCCATATTATTTCTATAAATTACTTTCGCTTTCAACATTTTTAATAAAGAATATAAAATATTTTGAACTTGTTTTCACCGATTAATCAAATCTTTAAATTTGTCTCTTACCTATTTATTAATTAAGTGATCTTCGGAAAATAAAAATATTTAGTTCCTGAAGGCTAAGATTTTTGAATAATAAAGATATTTAGTTTTTTCTCTTTCACATGCATAACATTGAAAGGTTTTAATTTTACTTTTTTTTATTTATAATTATTTTATGATTTTCTTGTCAAATAGTTGACTAACAGATTACTCAGTTCGTTGTAAAATTTATGATTCTAGATATTCTATTTCTGTAGCGCCTAGCTTCGTTAAAAAGCCATTAGCTCGAACCGGTATAGCATATTTTGTACCCTTTTATTACTGCCTCAATCTGACGCGATTAGAGTAGTAATAATAAAGAGGGAAATCCGTTATATCTCTACAATTACGCGTGACTATTCTGTTTAATGCTGCCAGTTTGCTCGATGTCATCGATTAATGTCCAAATGAAAATGCATAATCGCATTTATTTAATAACAGTACATTGATCTTGAGCACGATTACAATTTGCGATTTAACATTCCGTTACTAATCTGCTTATTGCGGAAATGGATCAGGCACACGACAATTTATCCTCCTGTCATTTCGCAACGGTATTGAACCAGTTCTCGTTGCGATTTAACCAGTGTGACAAAATTCCGATTCGATTGTATGTACCGTGATACGTTTCTTATCACTTAAAGCAAGTTTCTGATCATTTTTCCTTCTCCATTAATTTTACTCAGTTCTTACATACAACGATGCGTTTTATTTTTTTGAATGTTCAATATCTTAATAGATTTTTTATTTTTTCTTATTAGATTTCTTGTTTTTTTTTTTAAACAAGAATCACTACCAAATATTTTTAATTATAAGATAGCAAGCTATTAGTGTTCGTATTATTATCACAGCATATATAGGGTACAACTTTAAACATGGTACAATTTTGAACGAAATAAAATTTAAATTCAATTTTTGAAGTTCAACCCTCTCGTTGTATGGAGGACACTAAAGGATACCAAAAGGGAAAAAAATCAAATGTGAACTTCAAAAATTAGATTTAAATCTTATATCATTCAGAATTGTACCATGTTCAAAATTATATCATCACATATAATTATATCATCTTACCCTAAACTTTATTAGTATAATGATATAACATAAAAAATGTAGGACATCTTGCTCAACTATAATCTGCAATAAGCAGATTACAGTTGAGCAATTAGCAGCGAAAATATATTCGCGCGTATGTAGGCAGCTTTGGATATTCATCTCACTTGCGCGCTTACAATGTAATTTTTATCTTCTGAACGAATTTAAATAATCGAATCTGTTCGTTCTTCAAGACCGTCATTCTTTCATACCGTCATCTGCAGCATATCTATTATCAGAATAGCTAGATAGAATATTAATTGGGCGATACATGAAAAGTGTGGCGTCGGAGAACATGTCGTGACGACGGGGGGCAAATGTTACGCTCTTTCGTCACGATCAGATAGCTAAAGGCTTGCGTAGAACTCATTTCCTGCCTCTCATTGCTGTTGTGTCACGTGTAAGATATCGTGCGACAAGAATTTAATATAATTTATTACAATTTTTGTTCGAAATTTATATTCATATAAATCATTTTAGATACTTTCCCCATTGTTTAAATACAGTGAACATTTTAGATTAAATATGTATATTAAAATTTATTCCAAGCGAAGATTCATTCCAAAACCTTTTTAAAAAATCTTAAATATTCTGAAGAATAGTAATTTTTTAAAAAGATTTTGGAATGAATCTTGGCTTGGACTAAGTTTTAATAAGTTTTTCTGTTACATATTTTTATTATTTAATATTAAGAATTGTTCAAAATCTAAAATGAAATCAATTAAAATACTAAAATTAATTAAAATTTTAATAAAACTAAGTCTACTTGAAATTACAATGAAAGGAGTAAAAGATTATAAAAGTATTGTTTTACACAGTATAAATATTTATAGCCAAGTTATTCTCTTCATTTAATTAATTATACGTGACTCGCATATTATTAATCTAGTCATGTAATTTAATGAAACTGTTGTAATGTACTTGATATAAAATTTCGATTTATATGACAAAAGATTCTAAATATGATCGTGCGTGTAATAAAATTGTACATGTTGAGCATATAGCAGCTTGGTTCTTTGACGTATTATACATCGACTGATCCAAAATATCGTTCCAGTCGATGTGCGATAAGCCGATTAACGGATTCGATTCACCTTTTCTACTCAACTCTTCGATCGTCATTGTATCCGGAGGATCGCACAGCAATTTAACGTGTATGGAATGGACCCTCCGTTCTTTTTTGCGCGAAAGCAACCTCTTTCAGCCGTCCATTAACGCACTGCTCATCCGGTGGCACTTAAAGCAATTCTTATGCATGGAAGAATGTACTATTAACGAACTTTCACTAATTTATTTTTTGCCCGACAGGATATTCAATTATCTGTAATCTTGTAAATTGTCGGCATGATAAAGCTATGTTTCTTAAGCTCCGGTTTAGTTAAGCCCATTATTGATTTAAATTGCGAATTTGTTAGTTTTATAATTCTAAAATTACACATATGTATATCCAAAAGAAATACTGGCAACATTAAAACATTTTCAATGAATAGCCTTATAAAGAAAACGTAATATAAATACGAATCTAAAGAATAGATACAAAATATTTATTATAAATTAAATATTAATTGACTTCCATTATAAAACACAAACAAATACAAAGTGTTCTATAATTATATAGTATAATATCTGAGGGGCTTATTCTGAAAATTAATTATCGAAAACAGTTTTCATGCGTATTTGTTCACTTTAAATAAGAATCTTAGAGATAGGGGTAATAGAGAGAAATGTTAAATTATCGGTTTATTGTTTATATAATTAATAATTTCTTTAACAACACTCTGATAAAAATGTGCAATTTTCTTAGTTCATTCAGTTACTGTTTACTATATTCTGATTAGTTGTAACAATATTGCGTAAGAAATAGATAAGAATTTGATAGAGTTTTATTCAATGACTGAAGTTTTCCTGGTACAAATATGTGTAATTTGCGTAAAGATCTGCCCAATTATTATCTAGTATTAATATAGATTATTATTAATTAAAATACTGTGTAATCGGTTTATTGTCTGTTTTTGTTCAGTACGAAGTGTTTCATCTTGATTGGGACTCTAGTTTTACTTTTCAGTTACTGGACAGAATTAATACAAAATAACTATTATACTAAAAAGTGCATGAAATTTCTATCAAGGTTAGAATTATGGATATATCTTACATGAAATATTCAAAACGCGATACAAGTGTAATTTATCTATAAGTGTGATTTATCCGTTTCAAATTGAAAATACATAATATTACGCGATTCATCAATATTAGATTAATTAGTTGTACAGATCATTCACGTGATTTATTCATTTGTATTGGAATAAAAGTAAAAACAAATGGGAATTATAAACTTTCTTTATTGTAATAATATTACTTTTATAAAAACACGTAACATTATCTGTTGATTACTTACACATGATTTGGTTTATTTTCAGGTTGAAAAAAATGGAGCAATGACCTGCCAACAGTGTCAACAGTGTCAACAGTGTCAACAGTGTCAACAGTGTCAACAGTGTCAACACGAGTGATTAAAATAACCGTGACATATCGATCGTTTAATAATAATTTCTCGCATATTTCACGAATTACGCGTCGCATACAATTAAGTTCGGGAGTGTCGCGCGATCATAATTAATTATGTCCCTTGAGTGTTGTGTATGCAACGAAGGAATTTGAGAGGAAGAGCAGATCTGGGAGACATCGGGGAGTCAACGGAGCAACTATGAGGTAAATGATTCATTATTTATTATTTTATTTGTTACTTTTACCTAGAAATAAACGCGCGAATACTGTATTTTAGTATATTAATTTTTATTCAGAAGTTTTATTCAGTAATTTTCACTCAGAAATTAATTGATATTTTCATATTATATAATAATTTTTAATTACATTTAATCTTTATAAGAATACGTAATTAAAATATATAAGTCATTCATGTGATATTCTGCGCATAAATTGATTATTTTGATGACGTTAGATCTTTGATGGTAGATTTTGGAAAAAATTTTTTGAATAAGATACATATATTTTGTGTATATATGTATCTACATCTGCACATACATTTTATTTAAATCAATATTTTTGCAAGGTCTTACTTTTGCTACAGGAAAGTAAGTCGTTTATGAACATTAAAATCACTAAAAGATCTTTTTATTCTTTATATACACTTGAATTTTATTTTATTATTGAGAAATTTTCTCTTTTACGTTATTACGCGATTAACAGACCCTATTGTTTTAAGAGGTAGCAATAAATCACCCCGTCTTAACGTGTAATTGTATCTTGGTTGTTTGTGCAACCTTTCTTAGCAGTTATCTGTTCTAAAACCGGATTAGAGAATTCGTCCCTGGGGCGAGAACAACGAAATTACGCGTTTATGCAGGTTGCAAATTCAAATTGTTCCGTGCGGACCACCTTGAATGATCATTTTTATGCGAAGGGAATAAAAATTAATAATGTTGTCATTAACAAAAATTTTTACTTCGGTTTAATTGTGATCAATTAAAACAAAATTTTCAGAATATATTCATTTTGCTTACATACATTTTTTTTAAATGCTTATAGTACGAAAAAGTGCGATAATAAAAAATATTGATAATTTAAAAAAAATGTTGATCTCTAGTTTTAAATATTTTAAAGTTTGATAAGAATATCTTTTTAAATGTTCCATATATTTTAAATCGTATCAAAATAAACTTTTAAGTGATGGTTTGTAATCGAGATAGTTTTAGATACTATTGTTAGATTTTGTCTAAGGTTGGCACAAATCACGTCACGAAAATCCGATAGTGATTCAAGAGGTTCAATGAAACGAGTGTCGGATAATTAATTCGGGTGATCCCTACATCCCAGGCAGTATCCTCTTCTATCTTTCCGCTCGCTCATCGTCTTTTTACGTCTGCCGTCGTTCGCTCGTCGATCGTATCGTGCCGCGGTTGATTTTAAATCAGAAAGTTAATTAGACGCGTTTCGTCGTGTTTAATGTCGCCCAGCCGCAGCCATCCGTCCGTCGCGTCACATCGCATCACGTCGCATCGCATCGCATCGCTCGGTTATATCCTTTAAGTACGACAGAGAACATGCAGCACACGGTTTATATCGCTGTGAGCGGTTTGCATTATGCGAACTAATTAAACTCCAATCGATGCCGGCACTCGATGCCATGACGGTGTTGCTCTCTTTCCTTTTCACGCCAACGTGTCCATCGTCACACGTCGTCAACCCACCGTCGTGCATGCATATGTTCTTGCACTCTGTTTGTATGAGAGATCTCCGCGTAATGCGGGGTTCACTCTTTTCGTTCTAATCCTTTCATCGTCTGGAATCATGACTTTGTCGTATGTGAGACGACGTCGTGAGTCTACCTCCGTGAACACGAACTAGAGAAGTTTATTTCTTGATAAGATACACGGTACATTAAGAGCGTGTCTCACGTTTTCGAAGTGTCACGTTTATCGATTCAATTGATTGTTGCCCTATTTTTTTCGGACTCAGACAAAGTATTATAAACGTACTATAGACGATACTCTATTTTATAGCTCACGCAATAAGAGATCAACATGAGATAGTTTATTCAATATTTTACGTTACTAGGATTCAATAATATCTTTTCGCTTAAAGTTAATTATTTCAGACGCAAATGTTCGTGTATAATGTATATAATTACAATATTATGACTGCTAAATTCGAGCAATGTAATTGAATTTAACAGTCACACACAAGTACGCAAACTTCTAGATATGATGCGTCTGCCTGAAACGCAGCTAACTTTAGAAAAGAAAATAGCATTATTGAATCGCAGTCTATTATGCCATTAAGGACACTTCTGTATATTTAACATCGTAATGAAAATGTCAAGTTAATAAAATTAATTAGTATCATAAATAGTAAGTAATATCGCAACGCTGATATAATTTTTCATACTACATATCTTTTCGATTCGTATCATTTTGATGTCATTTTTTTAGGAACGTTTTCTATCTTGCAGTTTTTTTTTCTTGAAGTTTATGACATGACAAAGCGTTCTTGAAGATATCTTTTGTGGGGTCTCTTATAAAGCATATTCAAGATGGTATTATTGTGAATGTATATGTCGTATATTAACGCATGATGAAGAAACTAACGAATAATAGGGACCTGCGAGTAGGTAACTCAGGGGAACTCGGATAATTGGGAATCATTTCGAACCTGACCCTGTCAGAGTGAATTCACCGCGCCGAACATGGTATGTTAATTCGACATAATTGGGAAGCTAGCCTGCCTCTCGACAGTAAACTCAGACCTCCCTTTATTCCCTAATCGTAACCCTATGTGTCAAGAGTTTCTTTGAAATTGATGAATTATTTTTATAAACTGATTCACGTTTGTATGACAAGATTTACTTCATACAGATCTACGTTATATTATGTACGTTAAAAATCTGGCTGGTATTCATAGTCCAATCTTATCTTTGAGACATTGTATATATTTTTCTTATTTTTGAGTATAATTTTAAGATGTCATAAACCAGTCACAGAATATTAATCTTTTAAGAGATTACTTAAGTCAATTGCAATCTTGAAATAAGAATGACTAAGACTTAAGCCAATTATAATCTTGAAATAAGAATGATCATGAATATCAACTTATGAGTGAAAGGATATATAACCGATCAGATATATAACATTTCGTGAAGTTTTACGAGGAATGTATATCTTGACGAAACTTTGCTTACCTCTGCCACCAGCACTTTTTATCCTGTAACAGATTAAATAGAAATTTCGATGAAATCATGAGAAATATTTGTTATTAATTATTTTATAATTATTTTATAAAGCTAATTATGATAATAATAACACTTGATTTTTTTGAGAAATTAATTACTTCAAAATAACGAAAAAGCAAGTGGGAATATTTCAGTGAACATAAGTCAGCAATGATTATTCATACATGTATTGGGATAATCAATACATTAAAAATGAATGCTCTTATTTAAATAAATTATTCCATATGATCATTTTTTTAAGTAAAAATTATAAGTGAAAAAACATGCAAGTTAGGAATCAAGTTTAATAAATCATCTAGTATGAGAAGAACGTAAAGAAGGATGAGATTGCGATCACGAAAACCCTCGTTTCCTGGCTACCCAGGAATTCTAATCGAGATCTGACCACAGTCATGATTCTTTCGTAATGGTGCTCGTGTACCATTTCCTTCCTCTCTTCCCACCCTTTTGAACATCCCGTTAGTCTGTCACTTGCCGGATTCGCACCGAATCAATCTAGTTAGCGATCGCTTCATCCTCGTTCTTAGTGTCGATCGACTCTTTCGATTACGTATCGCCGGTAGGTGGTAATTTAAGAGAATCAACCGCGTGCAGCTGTAAGATGAAACCGCGATCGTTTCGCGAATCTGTCGGCGCGATGATCCGTATCGTAATGCTTGACCGTTCTTCACGAAGCTTTCGAGAGAAGCATCGTCTCCCTAAAAATTGCACTGGATAGCATGCAATAGAATTTCAATTTAAACGGCCATTAACTCTGATTGATTTTATTCAGCAATAAGTAAATTTAACGAGAAAGAATTAGTTAATTCCGTATCAAGGCAAGCTTCGATCGTTTCTCTTTTCTCACTTATATATTAATGAAAAATATGTGCTTTTTGAAAAGAAAAATACTAACCTTCGACAATGGAGAAGAGTCATCATCACTACTGCACCGATACCAGCTGATACTAAAGACACTATCACAAGAGTCAGCACCCATCCAAGTTCTCCAGGAGCTTCTGTAAAGAAAATTCAGAAGTTATAGGTTTAATATAGCCAAAATTTTTTATTACAACTGTATTGAAACAGTATGATAAATTATGATTTGATTTTTATCTTATAAATTCACATTTATCATAAAAGAACACAAAGTTTCTTTAAAATTTAGTAGTGTAAGATATACAATCTTACAGCAAGAAATATCAAAAAATATTAAGAGCTAGTCAGAATTTGTAGATTTCTATATTTCAACGATAATAGATGTGGAGTATAAGTGTATAAATCTGTTGTCGCTAAAAAATCTGACACTTAAAGAATGCGTCGACTTGTCGCCGTTTTCGGTTTTAGTCCCACCGCATTGTCGTAATTTCTTGAGGCAAACCCGGGCCCTGGGCCTTTGCCAGGCTTTATATATATATATATATACATGGGCAACACATCATATAAATCGACTCTCGAGATCTTCGCACAGTACGCGCGGGCGCCCCATAATTGGCTCACAGTCTCATCCGGCGCGTCCCGTTTCCGCACAGCGGGACATCCGCAGGTTTATTAGGCGTCCTTCGCTATTATTCCTGCCACACATCTACCGAAAGCATTCTGCGTCCCTTACCTATCCCACTTATCCCCATTGAAATCGTTTCATCTCGGATGTGCACCAGCAGCGATCTCGCGCACTTAACGAGGCCTGAGATTATCGTCCGTGCGAACGTAATTAAGAGAATCGCACCGCAAGTTTATTACGAAGAAACGGCGGCCGCGAGCGAGCATATGATGGAGACGATGGAGGTAGGTTCTTCTCGGTACGGATCAACCGATTAGTCGGAGAATTGTTCTTCGGGCGCGACCGGCGGCGATTGAACGATTCGCGGTCCACCGCCGATGATTTCTCGCAGCCTCCGCGTCTGAAGAGTACTTACACATTTGCCGAACCATTCCCGACCAGTTCTCGGTTGTTTGCATAGCCGTTCCTCGCTGAAACGCGAGCTTCGAATGAGATAACTGCGCGCCACCGAACGATTTCCTTTCCTCACTCCACGCTCATTAGTCGGGTCTTATGGTTCGTCGTGTTATCGTGAAATATCTTAAACCCGTGCAGAATGTTTCTGATCGGTCTTTATTCAAGGTCTTAATCACAATGATTCCCTCCGATGCGACTTTAAACATTGAAATGGAGATTAGCGACGAACGCCCGCGGAATTACAAACGAGAGAACGGGATAATTAGGTCCCGCTGATCGCAGGATTATCCATGAAAAGGACGCCGTAATGCGCGCTTCGCATCGCTCCAACCGACGCAACGACTTCGTTCGCATCTTTGCTCGTTGCAGCGACATTAATCGCGTGCAGTTTTCGAATTCCGTCGAGCAGTGCTTCTATCTTAAGACCGTCCTAAGTATGCTCGTTCGGAGAGGTAGATTCATTACGCTCTTGTCACACGGCTTTCCATGCCGTCGGTCTACCTACGCATACGTGAGTTTATATATACTTCAAGTTGTCGACACTGTAATCGCTCAGGGCCCGGCGAGCTTGGAAAAGGGACTTCCAAAGGAGAGGAAGTCGTTCAAGAGAGAAGGAGCCGCCCGTGATCGAGAGCTGGTACTCGACTCTGCATACGAATGCGCCGTTAATGCTGCTTCTTCACGATTGTAAGGTAGTTCAGGTAGCGATAGGGGGATGTTGGACAGGCCGGCAAACTTTTGGAAGCTAATAATTTTGGACAACGTCCGTAATTAAGCATGATTAAACAAGAAAGTATTTTTAGGGAAGAGATTTTTTTGCGAGGAATTTATAATTCAGAAAAAGAGTTAAACATTTCTGAATACGAAGTTATTTTATCATTTTATGAATGATTTAAAACATTAAGCTGTCTTTCTACATCCAATTTTGAAATATAAATAAATATTCTCGATTAAATTGTCTTATTTTTAAATTATCATTAATATTTTTGGTTAAATTATTTTAATTTTGTTAATACCTAAGATTCTTTCGTTTAAATAAAATTCATGAAACTAAAAGATATTTCTGAATAAAATTAATTTGTTCTTGTAATAGACGAATCGAAAATTGGGCTTAGAGTGGGGTGCGTTTAACACGTCGACACGTATCTTCGAATTAAAGGCAACAAGTTACATTGCGACTAGAAAGTCAAAAGGAAGGAGCGAAAGAGAGGAGAAATGGTAAAGCCCGTCTATCAGTGTCACGTTCTTGACGTGAACGTAACAGCGTGCACGCTGCGGTTGATAACGCTTACAAGAGAGTTATCAATCATCCCACGCCAAGATTGACCACCTAGACCAATGCGTGTTAATGTCGGCCAGCATGCGCGAGTTCCCTGTTACAGTTATCTCAGTAAATTGTTTTGATCTATGAACAGACCGAGCTAGTTAGGTAGTCTCTTCAACCTGTATATCAGAGTTAATATCTTTTGTGAATCTTCTCTCTCATTAGCAACTGAAATTTTAATGATGTAGAAATTACGTTTAACTGTATATCGCATTTTTTCTTTTTTATTTTGGTTGATCAAGTGCAAACGTTTAGCAAGATATCTCTTCCGTAATGTATTAGATCTTATCTTAACTCTCTCCCGGCAATGAACTTTAAAGGCATAGTTAATTTTTTGTTTGTTTTGTTGTATTCTGCGCATGTATTATAAAATTATTCGAAATGGATTCCGGTAGGAATTATTCCATTTTTTAATTATATTTACTTATATATATATAAACAATTATATTTATTAAGATCTGTCAGTGATTCAGTTGATCGAATGATTGTATTGATGTAACGTACACTTTTTTCAGTATCATGATCATATAAAACGCAATTTATCTCTTCTCCCTTGTAAGAAACCGCGATCATCCGCCACTGTTTTCGCGATCGGGCTGACCGCAACATCTGCTTCACCTCTTACATATTATCCACGATCGCGGTTTAATATACGATGGAGGCTTAGTGTACACTCGCTTCATCGCTTTACCGTTTTATCGTTTTAAAACCGATCGACTGTTAGACATAAACGAAAATAAGAACGAAGCGATAAGCTTCTTGCTTGAAGTCATAACTTCTCTCATAGATGATACTATACGATCATTTAATCTCGTTAGATTCTATTGCGATCCGTTGGGAATGCGCGGTTAAAGGATAGTCGTATTCCTTGAGCAATTTTAATCACATACGTGAGATTTAAAAAGCAGAATAATATATGCAACAGACATTAGTAATACTATAAGATTAAGATCATTAAATACATTATAATTGTATTAATCTGGAGAAACTTTTGCCAATTTACAATATGCCAATATCATTTGATCATATTAAATGAGAAATCGATATGTTCGTCTTTATTCTGGACATTTTTCCTTTTTCTCTTTAAATATTTCAATTTTATTAAGTGATAATTGAAATTTATATTTCACGCCCTTGACAAAATTTACTTTTAACGAAGTTAAAGTTTTTAAAAGTAATTAAGAGTTTACTTAAAAAATTTTGAAGTAATTTAAGTGTGTAAAAGGTTAAGTCAGAATAATCTAAAATTTTTAAAGTTTTTCAAGGATGACTTTAATATAATCATCACGTCACACATCGCGTTAGTTTCTTTCTGTTGTTCTTAAGTAAGTTTTAAAGTTGCTTTAAAAAAAAGTTTAAAGTGTTCAAATTTATCTTTATTTCTTAGGTTTTCTCTACGGTAAATTTTATGTATTTTTTTAAGTTTTCTAAAGTAAATTTTCTCAAGAGCATTATTGGCTAACTTTAAGAATTTCATATTGAGTAATGGATAGTGATACCAAAGCGGAAATGAATACATTGATCTTATTTTTTTTGTCGTTTCATTGATAAATAATTATTTAGAGCATTATATTTGCGGATAAGAAAGTATATTATTAAGGCCCGATTACACCAACGTTACTTTGATTTTAAGCGAGATTTAAAACTCTGTCTTTGTCTCTTTTTGGCTTTAAAACAAGACAGATAGAGTTTTAAGTCTCGCTTAAAATCAAAGTGACATTGGTACAATTGGACTTAAGAAAATTTAAATGTTAGTAAATTTATGTTATTACTAGTGACATAAATAGAGAGATTTGTAATTTTACGTCAATGCTTCGTAGCAAACTATATTTTTATTAAAATTGCTGTATATATAGTTCAGCTAGCTTTGCATAAAAATAACACAATATCTGTAATAATGCAAGCGTCTTTTCACATGAGGCTACGTTTCGCTGCTGTGGAAATACGTATATTTATTCAAATGAGTTAATAACAAAAACGGTGAAATGGATTCGTGTCACAATACTTTTTGGATAACAATATATACGCCAACGGTTTATGCATGGAATTGACAAACTTCGCCGATCGGTAAATTCAACGCTGTTCTGCCATTACGGGTCCCTCAACCGGTCTTCGCATACCGTTAAAGTTTCTTATCGAGATTTCGTCGATAACCGCCTCCTCGTGGTACACTTAATATTTCTCTAGATTTCATTGATAGTTATACGCCTACATTCTTTATTGATCCTAGTGTTCATGTTTTATATATATATATTAGGTGTTGGAATTAATTCGTAGCGTATATCACGTGAATTCTTTTTTTACTGATTTCGCAACCGCCTCGTTCCATCGAGATCGTTCTGCGATCCATTTCGACAGGTGGCCCAGAGTCCGCCTCGTATTTCAGGATTCCAGACTCCAATTACGAGCTCCGCGAATAACCAAGGACCCTCTCTCTCTCATCTCTCCCTTTCTTTTTTCTCTCGGGAAGCTTTCGCGACCCAGTCTGGGATCTAATTTCCGATTTGTACGGATTCGTGGGGGGTCGATATGTGAAACACCGAATCGCAGCACGTTAGCATGCATTCACCGTTTTTACATCGTGTTCGCTACCATCGGCAACGATCACGCTATGAACATTAACCACGTTAAGTTGGCTCGATTTTGTTTTACACGGCATATATTGGTTCAGTAAAATTGAAGTAAGATTTACGTTGCGATTATTAGAAGCCAATTAATCAGTTATTTATACGAATATTCGTGTCGTTTGATTATCGCCGCTTAGACGTGATTTATTCTGATTATCTTACGGACATTCTGGCTCATACTGGCCAGTTTTTGTGCATGCTGTTACAGCATTCCGTAAAATTTTTGTCTGAGAGAAGACGGATAACTTAGAAAATATAATCCAGAACAATTTTCAAAGTTTGGGCTTTGATAAAGAAGGACGTTCCATTAAGTAAGATAGCACTTTATGCAGTCATTATGCAAATTAGCAATTACTCGCTCATAGGTATATGCATGAAAATTACTAGTGGCGTGTCTCGTTCAAGAAGCTCTTGATCAAATCGGGTGCGGCATATTCAATGACATGCAACGAGTATGAAATATTTTATTCTAATTACTTTTGCTGATGTTCTTGAATTGTTATACATTGTAAGAGTTGCAATCAATGAACACATAATTATAACATTGCATAAAATTCAAGTTGTTCTTTAATATTTAATCAAGCTATTTTTTAATATTTTTCTTGATTATCCACTAAACTATAAACGATCGTCTTCATGCAAATCATATTTGTTTAATAAAAATATAGAAAGTATAGAAAGTACAATCTTTATATAAAGCTTGAGTCATATTGCACTATTTATTGATATATTTATATATCATTTATATTAATATTGAATGCGCATGTGCATGATGAAAAGAGAATTCAAGATTCTTACTTATCGAATGTATGCATAATTCAAGATGTAATTCATTTTGCTCATCATTCTTATTCGAAATATAAGTGATGGTCGGGTTTCTGTCGACGGTTTCTGTCACGAATTCTGTCTTTGAAACGGCACCGCCGCAATCTGCATTATTTACGGCATACAGGCGTGCGAACTTCGAATAAAAGCCGGTGGACAGATAACGAATATTTGACACGGCCAATTTGAATGCTAAGCGAGAGTGCCCTTTCGCTCCCCCGTCGTTGTGAAATTATGCCGCAGCTCAATATGCGTAATTACAGCGAGTTGTCATTATCTTTGCCCCAGGACTTCCTCTCCCTTTACACCTTGCGGCCTTAACGCCCTTCGACCGCGTAAAGATAATTAGAGATTTACCTTAATTACCCTCTTTCCGCGATAAATGCGCGCTTTTCGACCGCCTTGAAAAATTGCGCCGTATAATGCGCCAATATTTGTTTCAAGTGCTATTACTATTTTTTCGGCGATGTCCTGTCATTTTGTGTTATTGTATATATTGTTTTCGATTTATTTTATAAATCGTGTATAAAAATCTGCTGTGATAACTCGTGCTCATTTTTTCTTGCATTTTAGCTTCTTAAAACTGTTTCTGTGAACATGAGTAGAAATTACATTGTCAATTCACGGGCTCGATAATATTCAGATACACTGAGAAAAACATATTTAAAAATTTATTTATAAAATATAATGTTTATTTTACTGAAATAAATCCTTATTTAAATATGTGAAATAAAATTTTATTCGTCGCAAATAAACCATCTATTTTTTTTACAATTAATAAGATGTATCAATTCTACAAAAATGTATATTTCGTCATTTATGCAGTCAAATTTTTGTATAATCTATAAATATTTAAAAATCATCATATATGAAAATTATTTGTAGTATTGATTTTTTTTCTCAGTGTGGAAAGAAAATAATTAAGAAATCGATTACCCAATTATTGGAGTAATAGAAAGCATTATCTGGATAAATCGAGATTCGATTGCTTGGTTAATATTTTCAAATAATATGTTATTATTTGAATGAATTAGGGAGGGACCGTATCATCAGAGATAAAAGGCAATTTCTGCTGATAGTTTTTGTTAATCAGAGTATGATATACATTAATTACTTTTTTTAACTTATCGTTTTTTTTTGTAGAGGGAATTACTGTTTTATTGAATAATTTTCCTAACATGTTGAGGTTGTCGTCCGTGTGCAAAAATCTCATTATTAACATCCTTTGACGCATACATGCACTGTTCATGACTCATGACGCACACATTGTTAGAAGTCACATATATTTTTTGCGTCACAAGAACAGGTTCAGATTGTCATTGTGGAATTGGCGAACTAATTAAGCGGTCATTTAATATATGACTGCATGACTAGTCAAACGTTGCGACAAACGTTCCGCGTCCACGATCCATCGGATTTCGGCCGGTTTAGCTAATTACCGAAGGCAGACTTTATGTAACGTAGAAAGAAATACGAGTCATTCATTAATCATCATTAAAGAATGATTCGGCGCCACAAAAAGGCTCGCGCGAGATTTCTCGTCTCGAAAGACGGATGCATGTGCAAAAGCGACGTCAAGTTGTGCGTGCCTTCTCTTCTCGCTTGTCTTTCTTACACAGAAGAAGCTTGTCAAAAACTGTGGCTTCTTATATCCGCGATTCATTGAACTTTCTTTCAGGTTTATGTTTGAAAATAGTTGTCATTCATTACGGCATCTTAATCTCCATTAGCCATCACTAATTCGAGAATGCATTGAATATTAAACTGTTAATGGCTATCATTAAACCTTATCTTCTCCATTAAAAGACTGAAGAGATTTAAATTAATTTTTCTCGTTATATAAGAAATCCGCTGAACGATGTACAGATAAAGACGTGTATTTGACCAATTTCGATATTTTTTATTTTTACTAGTGAGATTATTTTGAATACCTCTTCCTCGTGTAAAAAATTATTACAGATAATAAAATGTAGATAATCGCTAATTGATTCGTTCCATTCATTTCGATATCGAAAAACGATACCAATGTTATTTGTGTTTTTATAATAAGTTAAAGAAGATGAGAGTCATATATTTTAATATAGAAAAATATCATGATTGTAAAAAAAATTGCGATTTTTGATGATTTTTTATTCAGGATTTCATAAGATAAATTTTTTAATGGACTAAAATTTTTATTTAAATAATAATGCCAATTTAAATTAATTTTCCTAATAATTAATTTTACTATAATATATGTATATATAATATATTATATTTATTATGAAATACATTTTTCATATTTGTTCTTAATATATTTTCTATATTTATGATTCTGTTGTTATTTAATGATGCTTTTTCTACTATTTAATTTGATATTTGATTATTTGATAATTTTTTCCTAATGATAATTTCTTCTAATTACTTGTGATTTGTCAGAAAGAAATTCCTAGTAGCTGTTATTTTGTTCGCGTCAAAATACGACGTAAATAAAATAAATTCTAGTTGGCAATATAGTCATCAGATGTTTTGTCATCTTTCGCAAAGGCGAAAACGGAAACCGAAATGGTCTAGACGGGTTGAACAAGACATTTAGCGAGTCCGGTGGTTTACCACGAAACGGGCGGAGCAGCGGCTCAATGTCTCATTTCCCCGTATCCACAGCACGGTGTTACCATTGATAAATATGTCATTAAGAACAATAATTTACCCGCCACGCCGAGGACCGGCGGGCACACCAGGAGGTCTTTCAGCTGCATCTTTCTTGCCAGAACAACATTGTTCATATACTGGACGGTCCACAACATCTCTATGCTTCACATACCTATATAAGTTTTTTGATCGATTCGAATCAATTTAATAAAAATTTTTCTCCGCAACACTTTGACATCTAGTTTCGAGAGAAGATCTTCATATTAAATTTTGTAATTCCATTCAAATATAGAGATACATTGAATTTAAGCGAAAAATATATTATTTTTGAGTGTTGTAATATGCAAATTATATCTCGTAATTTTTTTATTATATAAAATTAAAAAATTTATTAAGTAAAATCGACCGAGAAATGTTTTAAATACAAATAAAAGAAGAGTGCCATTTTCGATGAAAGCGAATTTTGATGCTTATGTTAGTAATATTCATATGTGAATATATAAATATAATTATCAATGAGAATATTACTAAGCATCAAGACGTTCTAACTGAAAATATCATTCTCTTATTTATGTTAAAAATTTGTTTATATTTTTGAAAAGAAGAGAACAAGTCTCTCTAAATTAATCGTTGAGTCAGCAAATAGAAAGAATTGTTTAAAATTTGCGAGACCGTATATGTCATGATAATTGAGTTGTCGTCTTCTGTCATTGTCGCCACCGCAACTTTAATCGTTCACGCTTTGAACTTTGTGAGCGAAAGGCTTGGCGAGGCCTGGCCTAAGTTCATTTATGCGGGTCTTATCTGTTGACTCTGTTACTTCGCGGTAATTTACTTTTTGTCGGTAATTTCTGTTTCTGCACAGTCTCTCACTATGTGTTATTTCTTCGTTTTTTATTGAGCTGCGCTCACGTTTTTACTCTTAATTGCGCTCTTTGTATCTGACTTGACCGCTATAAAACAGCTGTAGGAAAAAATACGCACGAGTTAGTATCCATAAAATTTATATTAGTGAGAAAATAATATTACTTAGCTTTGTTGAAAAGGATTTATTTCAAATTTGTACAATTAAGATTTGTACAAATTTAGTGTGCGATTACAAGATGGAACAATAAGATAAGAATAAACTTGCTGAGAAAATGAATTCTACTCTTTTTATAATTAATCGTAAATAAGAATAAAACATGTAGATTTTTAAAGTAAACGAATAGATAAAGAAATACAAATTCAAAAAACCAGGTTTATTGCTTTGATGTAATTATATTGTAAATAGTTAAATGAATTATATTACAGTTATTTTTCATATTCTTAAATTGTATTGATTTACAATCTGTATATTAGTATCGATTCAAAAATTAATGACACTGGACATTATTAATTGCTCAAAAGATTTTAGTCAATTTTTAAAATAATAGAAAATACTTAGGTAGATAGAGAGGCAAAGTTTGGCCAGCAATAAATATTTGTATTTTATTCATCCTTATACAGCATTTCGATATGCAAGCGAGAAAACTCACACAATGACAGTAAATTTCGCATGATTATTCGAGAAATTAGTCGGTTGGACGCCCATAAATAAAACCCAAGTGACTAAAGATTTTAAAAGCATCGTTTGTGGAAGGTTGTCTCGTCTACCTGATGGCTTAATATACCTGCGGCTTCGTAGGACTCATTACATATTCACGTCTCTTTCACATTCGCCCGCTACCGGCTAAAACAAACGTATAAAGCAAGCTTGATAAGATATCTCTCCATAAATGCGCGTAAATACAGCAGGCTTTTAGCTATTATATCGACCATTTAACAGTCGTCATTATTTTCATTGATTTCCACCGGTAATCCATGTGTGTTATATGAACAATAATAAACAAAGTATAAAATAATCTATATAAAATAAATATGTAATAAATTTTTCAATTTCATTTTATCAGACAATGCCATGCTGTGAAATCCAGTACAATAACTATGTAAGTGAAAAATCAGTAATGGTTAAGATTTCAGATGCGAATTTAATCCAATCGCAAATCACTTGTATTTGATCTTTACGATTTTCTTATAAAGATGGAGTCGAAGTGCAAGGATGTTGGAAGGTTTAAGAGATTCGAGGCGTTTTCCTTGTAGACTAATCTGTTCGTTTATCAAGAGATATTTAATCCTAGTGTTTAATTTTTAAGCACTTCTGTAAACAAATCGTATTCCAAATTAACAAATGTTTTATTAATATTTGTTCTTCTGTCTCCGTCATTAAACTTTTTACCGCATTCAATTACAATAAAAAAGAATCACTGTAAATTACTGTAAATATTATTAATTGTTTATTAATCTATTTAAAAATCGTAGAAAGTTGTTATCTCTGATATATATGAATATATTCATGTTTTCTACAAATAAAATTAAAATATGAAGGAACTATAAAACTAATAACTGAAAATATCGAAATACTTGGATATTGAAATAAAAACATAAAATCAATATGCAGTTTAAATAGCCATCAAAATATAATCTCAATTTTCTTTATTTTAATATAATAATTTTAAAATTGCCAAGTAACTTGTTGTCAATATTTCATTACAACCTTTTTATAATCGTATGATTTGTACAATCTATCCTACACAATAATCTTTTGCTTCTTTCTATTTATCATTCTAAAGCTGTACCGTTCAGTAGCTTTATCATCACCACAGGTCGTAGCCTCCCACAGTGGTGACGAAAAATCGATTATAGCTTTGAGTAAACGTCCTGCGTGCTAGGTGCATGCGTCTTCCGGACACATCGTAATTCACGTCATAAGACTTTCACCGTTAATCGTCCGTCGACTTTCGAACTCTCGTATATAAAAGATACGTGGCGTGCTGGGTTTCGATAATGGCATGTAAATCATTTTGTTGTATCGATCGCGTTTTCGAAATGCGTGACTTACGCTGCTCAAATTCATTTTTATTAATTCAGTTAATGGCAGTAACGAGTTAATTCGTGGTAAAAAAAAGAAATCATCTTGCGGGAAAAGATCACGATTTCTCATGTTTTATGTCGTGCTAACTAATCGACATTCGGTTGAATGTGCATATGAAATGTGCCAGCGAAGCATGTCGGACGTCACAAAAATTCTGTTCAGATTCGCACTGTGTGGTCAAGAAGATTCGTGCACGGTCGTATGATGACATTTCGAATTAAGAGACTGCTGAATTATTCATCCAGTATGGTCTGACCATGTGCGAAATATGAGCTGTCTTGATTGCAGTGGGCATACGTTACGTCATTCTAATCCGTGATCGATATCTACCGAGTTGAGAAAAAAAGAGAAAAAGAAAAAAATAAGAGAGAGCGAACAAAAATACTGTTATTACGTCGTCATTATCTGGTCGAATATGACATACGATAAAATTCGATAGAATTTGTATTACCGAGTTTTTTTTTACACCGCTCAGCAGCCTTTCGTTATCTACGACTTACAATCGATAAAGCCATACAAGTTCGAATGGTAGATCACGATTGAAATGTGTGTAAGGTGTACATAACGTGCTCCGAGTCAGCACTCTGGTGATGAGGGAGAGTACGGGTGCGGAGGAAATGCCGGGAATAAAGAATAAATCGAAGTCGAGAACAGATCCATCACCAGGTGAACGATCGACTGAACGGAGTTATCCGTCATCCCATCTCTAGGTTCACCAGTCGAGATACTCCTCCACATTCGTTTCTCTCTCTCTCTCTCTCTCTCTCTTTTTCTTTGTCGTTTTGTCCGCGAAGGTGTGGCCGGCGAGACAGACGGACTGACAGTCAGACAGTCGGTTGTCTTTCTACGTGTATACGTGCGCTTCATCTCGGATCCTCTCTCTCTCTCGCTTGACGTGCACGATAAAAAAGACGAGGCCGCCGCAACGGCTTCCTGAAAGCATTTAATTGCCGGCCTGGCACGCGATCAAATATCAATTATCAACACTTTACAGAGCGAGAGTTCTTAAGTTCATCCTCGTCATCGAGCTGTGCAGAATAAATCGCTCTTATTTAAGCGAAACGGTTGAATTCGCCGAATTGATTGATGTGTGTCGTGTTCGTTCATTCTTTGAATCATTGGCTGTGCATTTTTCTTAACAATTTGGTATTTTAATTTGTATTCTTTATTTAATTTCGAGATAAGTAAATTCGTGTCATAATAAATAAATTTTAAAACAATTTAATCTTCAGAAAATATTGAAAAATGTAAGTTTTTCATGAATTTAAAATTTAGACTTTTGTTTTAAACTAATCTTAAACTAATTACTAATCTTAGAGAATTTTTTTACTATAGTTAAAAATAATTTTTATGGCAGCAAAGTAAATGCATTTAATTTAATTAGAAAAAATTTTTAATATTTAATTCGTAAATATGTGATCCACACGTACACGCACAAAACTATCTTCGTCTGTTGAAATAAAAGCTTGTCTGTTACTTGCAACATGCTTGAGAAGAGAAAAAGTAACGATACAAATAGATAGATAGATAAATAGATAGATGGATAGATACGCGGAAGAGGTTCAACTGTACCAGGCTTTGCAAAGCTCAGTAATGATGCATTTATCTGAATAATCTCACCAACCGGACATTGTCCTTCGTACTTAGTGAACGCGTCGCATTTAGCCGCGGGGTCATTGAACGCCGCATTCAGATTGCGTCGGATTGATCTCAGATCTGAAATCTGCCCTTCGAGAGCAGCGCGATCGCGCCTTGATTGGCAGCTTTCCGAGCCGCCGCAATGGAAGAACCGAGCGCTTCCCCGGAGGCGTAAAACGGTATCAATACGCTGCACGATGCAATCCATACGCTAACAATAGTCACGATGATTATATAATATCAGAAACAACGATAATAATCGCAATAGCAGAAATATCGCCGATGATTGTATGAGTACATAAGACATCTCAATAAAATTCTCTCAATAAAGAGATAAGTATCTTCATTTTTACAAGTACCAAATATATTTTGTTATTCTATTCAAAGCGTCAAATATATTTTATTATTCTATTCAAAAAAATTATTTGAACATATATAAATAAATGTTTAGAATGTTTAGAATGATTGATTACAAAATTCTAACCCAGAAACATATTCAAATAATTTCATTAATTTTGGAAATGTCAATCATTGGCCATGTTTTTTTAGAAATGCATTTTGTATATATTTTTTTTGATGACAATCCTTAATTATTTAAAAATGTTATTGTACGAGATTTAAATAACAGAAATATAATTAATATAAATTAATATAAAATATAAGTGCAGAAAAAGTGTATATATTATTGTAAAAATCTATAGATGCTAATAATATATTGGAAACGCAACAAAGCAATTCAATATTTATTCAATATTGATGTACACAGAGGTACATAATATATTAATATGTGAAAGTACAAATTATATAATTGATAGCTTTTCATAACGCGTCATGTAATGTCTAATTTCGTGAGTGAAACTTTTGGCATATTAATGGCATCTGCATGCATTAATAAGCAAAAAACTTCCTCTGAAGAACCAGTCGGTTATTCCCAGTGGCTGTTCGTGAGAAATACTCTGTGCTTATACAAACGGAGCTTAGTTAACGGAATCGTTCGCTCATACACTACATCAACCCTGAACTCGAGAAACACGCTCGAAGGTACTTGGTACACGTCAACGTCAGGTTCGTACCTACGTCGGGTAAAAGTGTAAGAATAGAATCGAGTGGATAGGTTCTTCTGTGGCTCGTTCTGCGCACGTTGGGCCAAAAAGAAGCGAAATAGAAAGGCGCGGAGAACAAGAAAGATAGAAGAGCACTTCTTCACGAAGTCGGAGTATGTCTTTAAAAACCTTCTCAAGAGGCATGCGCGTTATCGTTAATAATGTACGAGAAGAGGCCCAGGATGAAAACAAAGGCGCCATTGTCGCGTTTTACGGAACTTGATGTTACAGTCGGTCACTCCGGGGTATAACCGATGAGTCGTAATTTGATGACTTTATTTCTTAACGTCATGTAATAATTCGAGTCATAAGTATCGTCCGAAGAACTTTTTCTCTGTAGAGTTACTATCATGAACACGTATATTTAATAGAAAGTTGAAGATTTTATTTAAAACATCAAAATATCATATAAAAGAGTATAACTTTCTTTATGACTATTTTTTATTTTTATATTTTCTTATATATTTTTTTTCACAGAAACTGAAAATTATTATACAATAGTATAATGACGCTACACTTAATAAAATTAGTACATTGAAATAAAATTCTTATTCACATAAAAAAAGGTATATCTTTATTTATAATATCTACAAAAAATGTTGTATAAAAAATTCAGCCTTTCATATTAATAAGATATCTTAATGATATGCGCAAAAAGAAATTATAATAGCGTTCTCCAAATACAGTTTGAATAAAATTGGAATATAAGAGCTTAATTATCTCACAGAAAGAGCTAAGTGTACAGATATCGAGATCCATACTTCTGGGTGGTTCGTATAAAATTCTGTGAAGAGCAGTCATATCGCGCAGGAGGTCGACAGCTTTCGCCGCAATCGGGGTGGGAAAAGTTAATCTCTGCGGGTTGCCACCGAGTTCGTTGAATCTCCTGACTCACGACGATCGCCACGAATACTGTGGAATTTCTACGATGTTTAGCATAGAGATACGTGACGGGTGTTAACATCTTCTTTCGCGTTCTCACCTAACCGCACTCCCCCGTGAAACAACGCGGCTTGACAAAAAAGGCGATAAATAACGACCGCTTCTGACGATGGATCGCGTCTTTACAAGCATTCCTAAACGAGCGCGATGCCATCGGCAGGTGGAACGCGGATGTTTCCGGTACCGCGCCACATTTCGTGTCGTCCAGATAAAGCAACTATGTTAGGCATAGCTCGGTAAGTGCCGTTGATAAGAAAGTCTCACCGGAATGACTTCGATCGTCTTCATATAATCGTTTCAGGTTGTAATCTTAATTATGCTGAAATACCGTTAGAAACAGCAAGGCGTAAACAGTCAAGTTGTTAAAGGAAAGTTTTCGAGAAAAATTTAGACACGAGAGTGAAAGAAGATTTCCTAACAGCCTTGGATAAGAATAAAAGTGTTTTTTTATGAGTTTCTTCTCGTTACTTTATATGTATAAATATAAAGAATTTAAAAAGTAAAATTTTAATTCTAATGCCTTTCATACCTGAAATTAATAAATACGTCATCTGATTCCTATTTTACGATTATAATTAAACGTTTGTTTACTGCATATTGCATAAGAATGGATATTTAAGGCCGCAGCAGACTTTTGCATAACGCATAGTGCATAAGAGAATCAATCAGTTTTCTCTTTTCAATGAAATGGAAGGACAGGAAGAATTCTAATTTGTTGACTCTCTTATGTACTATGCAAAAGTCTGTACTGCGACTTTTACACCATGGTAAATTTGTCGCTAAGCAGCGGATACTGAAATGCACAGAGATTTTAATTTGTGGCGACGTCTTTTATTTCTTCCTGCAGAACCACGAATCGTCTGTTCTTTATCGATGAACTCTCTGAACTGATGCATAAGGTGCAATAAATTGAAGTGAAACAAATATATTTGCACTGTGCCGGTTCAAAGAGTTCATCGATAAAGAACAGATGGATAATAGATTTTATTGGTATGCTATTTGCGAGGCGTCGAAAAGAGGTTGCGACAACGGATCGCATAATGCGAATCATATAATCACGAAATATAATCAAGCAGCGTGAGATATCGCAGGTTAAGTGAAATGTCATAAACCTCGTTCGCTATTTTAATGAAAACGTTAGCGCACTAGTGTACCATGAGACTCACTAATTACTGCGTCCTAGCTATCGCCACGGCATTACGTAGATTATGACAGCTTCGTAGTTGTGATTAATATGCACTATTATAAAGCAAACTTCGGTACGTAATCTTTGAGTAATTTGTACGAGGAGACTGTCAAAGGGAGATAACATAGAGAACACGATAATTAACTCCGTACCAATCATCGTTAGCAGCGCGCTCAATCGCCGTCCGTTACAGCAAAATTGTGCGATACATGCCACGAGCTTGCGCGTGGGCATCGATGTGCAATGCACTATCTCGGTAATAAACGTACCATTATCCAATTTACCGTTTTCTATAATTCACGTGTGTGCCAACGAACATAGCAGTATGCCGACCGCTTCTCGCAAGATTGATGATTTGTCTATCTACGCCAGCGATCTTTATTTACATATAATTAACTCGTGGCTCTTTGAAGTTGAATTAATTATCCACTAAAATGCACGATTAATACGCTCACCAGTCTTAGCCTCTCTTCCTGTGTAATTTCTCCGCTTTCATGACAGCTATCTGATGGCATTAGTGAGCCCACGATAATTCATACGTGCCTCTCCGCGAGATCGCGAATCATTTTTCATATCCATCATCGGCGGAATGAAGTCTACTTGTGTATTCATACCGGCGACACAATCGAAAAACTTTATAGACGTTTGAATCAATGCTTACCTTAATTATGATCCTACTACAGGATAAGAAATTGGGTATTATATCATTTTGCTTTGTTTCGTGAAGCTTTTTTTATTTTTTATTTTTTCCTTTTGTTAATATCGTTTTTAATAAATGTACGAGTCTTTATCCATGTTTGTCAAACAATAAATTAAAGTACAAAAATAATATTCCTGCATTGTGTGAGTTGAACGAATCAATATAAATTTTATTTTGAAGAAGAAAGTACGCACATGATGTACATATATAATTATTTAAAATATTATCACTTATTTTTTAAAATATACTTGTAGATTCATATATCATTATGCATTTACGTCCATATTTAACATGTCTTGTCGCTAATAATAAGATGATCGTTACAAACATTTCTTTAACTATACACTGAAAGAAAAAAATTGGCTGAGTATAGCATAGCATTTTTAATTGGTTACAACAGACAATTTTTGCTTGCGTTAGCTTATCGAAATCCTATACTGACATTGTAGATAGGCTAAAGCAATTAAAAATTGGCTGCTGCAATAAAAAACTGGCTATTGCAGTCAATTAAAAATGCTAGGTCATATTTTACCATCTAATTTGTTGTAGCAGCCAATCTTTTCTTTCAATATACAAATCTTTTCCTTAAGAAGCGATTATACTCATCAATTAACCTAACATTTTTTATCACATTTGTGGATTTTCTTTCAATTAAAAAATGTTCTATTCTTCGTGAAACGATGTAACAAATGTTAAATTCTAACGCGTGCAATCACGTGCTCGTAATCGAAGCACGAGTGATAGCCTTCGCATCATTTGAATACGCCTTCGCCGGGGGAGGGGGTCCTGCCAATAAATCTACGTGGGCGAGATCGGCTTTTAGATTAAAAGTGTACGGCTCGGGGGCACATAAAGAGGCGGGAAGGTGGGACTCGAGAGTTAGCCCATGAAATTTCTCGCGCGCACGAGACCTTGCTACTCGTTCTCGTTTGCATTCGTCGGCATCGCGCGATATACAGGCGCGAGGGTGCTTACTTTCGTCGCAGCGAATGCTCGACACTGTGGCTCGTCGAAAAAGGAAGATATAGAGAGAAACACGGGAAACGACGATGTGAAACAGCGAAGAAGAAGAAGAGGGAACGGAGGAGACGGAGGAGATGCTTACCGTTGAACTAAGGGAGACCTCGTTACGTTCTCTTGGTCCAGGCGTATACGCAACGAGATAACATCAGTCCAGTGCGGATATACGCGAGAGAGTACGGCTACCTGCTGGTTATCGTACCGTGGAAATAGCAAAACGTGCTCGCAGGCACATAGCGTGAATTAGATGTATGAATTAGATGATTTTTGATTATTTAAAGGAGGGTTTTATTTCGAATTATATTGCAGAGAAGTTTAATTCTATTATATCTATCGGATAAATTAATGAAGATATCAATTTATTCTGAATAGCCCAATTATTCCCTGTTACAATTAATGCAGTTATTAATGCTTTAATCTAATTTAGAGTCCTAGAAACCGGAAGTGTTTGAACGAGGGTGATTTACATATCGTAACTTATTATACTCATTATTTCTTATTTCTTTGAGAATCAAGACTGGCCGCTTTGTGCAGCGTAGTTCGCTTTGCTTAATGTCATGGTACAATTAATGTCTTGCAATTTATACACGCACCGTTATGCGTCGCGCATTATTAAATCGATTTATATTCCGACGCTGAGATTAACTTTATACAAAACATAAAATTTCTAATACAATAAAAGACAAATATTAGAGACAGACAAAAGTATTTACAAATATATAAAAGTTTCTTTCTTCGGTATGCTTATTTATATAGAAAAAATATTATTTACATAGATAAAAAATATATATCTAGTCATAATATAGATTATTTTTACGAATGTATTAAACGAAAATGCCATAAAAAATTTTTATGAAAAAAAATGAGCAAATCTATTTATCTTTGATTTATTGATCTATTTTATTATAAAGTTTTAGAAATATTATTGTAATATCTCTACACAATAATTAAATCTATAATTTTATTTATAATATAAATTTAAAAAATTCAATTTATATTATATAATAAAATATATTGTAGATTTGATGTCAAAACATTTTTACGAAATATTAAAAGATTGCAAAAATGAGTTAAAATTAAAATTTATATATTCTTTGATTTTTTTTTATAAATCAAATTTAACATTCACTGCGCACTTGAAAACTTAATAAATACACAAACTACTTTTCTCTGTTAACCTGACACACTTCCTTGAGGGTACAATAATTAATCACCTTTTGTTCTATTTGCGAATCTCTTACTGGCTCTCCGTGCGAAATTTTTACTCGTCGTTCATATAATAAATGCCACCCTCGTCGAGCGTTAACGAACCTTCGCGCAGATCTTCGAGTGCGAAATGTACGAGTTATTGCTCGCTGTTGAAGTCACGCCGAATCGTGCGGCCTACGTCGACACGAGGCAAAAGACCGAAAGATACTCGCAAGCTCGCATTAAGTCCGCTCTCTTCTCTGTTTTTTTTTGGTCCCGGCCTCCCCGCCTCTCTCATTGTCTTTCCTCGTCGACAAGCACTGCAGGCCTGCATCACGTCGAGAGTAAGAGGCGCGATCTCGTAATTATTACATCGTAAAGGATGGGAAGTGACGCGATGATTACCGCCGTTGCCAGCCTCCTTGAAGCCCCTGATGCACCGCTCTCTTGCTCCGGTTCTATTTTCTTTATTTATCGCCAGGTTCCACTCGTGCGCCATATTTCGTACACGATTTGGCGACGAGGACGTCGAGTCGCGCGTCGAAACACGTTTCTCGTAAACCATGTAATACATGACGCGTGCATTTATGAAGATAATAGAATGAGAAAATTTTTTTCTCAAGTTAGAACAAGTTATAACATGATAGTAATTAAGATTTAATTGGTATGACGATGATGTAATGACTAACAGCTTTCATTCGAAGTTTATAAATGGTTGTATGCTCTATTCACACGCACACACATACATACAAACGCGCGTGCACGTTCATAGAGAATATCTATGGCATTGTGATTGAACTTGCAAGAGATATCAAACGATTTTATCGTCGGAAACAAACGCTTGAGCGATCAAGGGAGATTAGATTCGAATCTAATTTAAAACCTCGGCTTTCATCGCGACCGGAAATACGCTACGGTTATCCGATGCAAAATGTAAAGTACGAGAAGAGATTGACCCAGCGAATCATACACAGTGTAAAAGTGCTGTCATAGTCCTGACAGGGTCAATTATCCCCACCGTCGACCGCCGCCATTCTCGACGTTAATTGTCGAGCGGTATAATGTAGCACGACATGCCGGCAGCGCAGGCGCCACAATAAAAAGAGGAGCAAACGAAGAGTGCGTCCTCCTCGCACGGTAGGATGCACCCAGCCGCCATTTTGGTGGCGGTGCAACAGAGGCGTAATAACTGCGGGAATTCATGGTAATGGCGATAATGCGAGCCCGGACGACGGGGTCCGCGGGATGGAAGAGGATAGGGGCGAGGCCCCTGAAGAGGCCCACCGAAGGAGTGGGGAAACACCGCGTGTCATGATGCAGAAACTTGCGTATGTTTCGTGCGTACGTGCGAACACCGATCCCGAAAGAAAGAACCATGAGAGCGGGACCGGCGTGTTTCTGATTGGTCGGGGCACATCAACCGGATGTGAAGGTCGGCCTATACGTTGGGGCAAAGCATCCGAGAATTATCCCTTACAGTTTACACGTTACGATAGAAAACGTAGGGAGGTCTGATGAATTCTTTTGTAGTCGACAATTGTTATGTATAAGTGTATATATACACTTATATTAATATTGTGTATCAATTTCCTTCAGTTTAAAATCAAGAACAAACAAACATTTGATCAGTATATAAATAATATATTTGGGGGGCATCCTTCGCTATAAAAAAAAATGGAAATTTTAACAACAATGTCTGTTACAATAATTAATGCTAACTAATACAAATGAGAGACAAGAAATGAGTAAGAAAAGATAAGAAAATACAGCATAAAGTTTTCAACGATGTTGCGTGGCAATCTTCTGTTATATCTACTGTTTTAATATTTTTCAATTTGTTTTTGTCTCTTGTATAGCAGCATTATCATTTTCTGTTTCTTTTAGCATGTAATTATGAGAATACATGAGAAAATAATATAATATTATCTACCATTATGTAAAACTGTATATTGAATGCATTTTGCACTCTCATAATTAAGATGTGACAAAAATCACGACAGAAGAGATAAAAAACACAGCATGTATGCTGTTGTATGCCACCTTTGCATTACTAATCATTACGTTTAATGAACGTGCTTAAGACGATCACCTCGTGTGCTTGTAATAATGATCTTTCTCATCATCGCACCGACATTTATCCTGTGTCCAACCCTTGATTTGGAGCAATTTCGAATAATGAAAATCCTCGTATAACACTTCCTGCGCGCAGCAGGCAGAGTGAGAAATAAAGATCTTTGAAAAGTTCGCAAGCCAAGTCGTAGTATGTGTATAGGTATTCTTATAAAATGTTAATAAAACCACAATTTAATATAAACCACAATCGTTACATAATTAACGTTTAACTTTTCAATAAAAAAATCTTCCTTTGTTTAATTTATATATTTATCCTTTTTTTAACGAAATTATATTAGAATAATACATGAAATAATAATTTATGTATGACATAATGATAATTAGAAGAGAATCTGTGTGTTTTGAACATCCTTCATTAGAATTTCTAGAAGAATAAGAATTTCACAGCTTTGTTGCAATGAACCTTCGTTGACGTTTATTCGAGAGGGATCTCCCCAAATCCTGAAGCACGTACTAGACTGGAAAAGCTGTTTGACGAATAAATACGTTGCAAACACAGTCGAGTGTATACGAGGAATAACCCTCGGTCCTGATGTGGACAGATGTATGGCTCGAAAGAACACTCGTCTTTCGAGAACTACTAGCTGAAGTGATGACAAGAAAAACTGACAGAGCTTAGCAAATGACAAATGCCGTATTACTTGAAGCGAACGTATTTTGATAGTACTTCTACTCGTGCCTGATAGAAACTCCTTGAATTGCGGTCGAGTGACTTAATATGGAGCAATTAAAGCGTCTGAATAAAATCCATATTTAAAAGTTACGAGAAATTAAACGTACTTATTTTTTAGTGTCGAAATTTTATTTAAATATTAGTAGTTTGATTTTGTAAAAGGAATTGATTTCTCGTGATTTTTTACTTATGAATGTTTTAATCTTACAATTAGTAGTCAGGACTTATTTTTAAAGATATATTTTTATTTTATATATTTTTTATGTCTACCAACTTTTATAAGAGTGGATTTCATACATCAAATTTCCTTGCTTCTGCTTACACTTGCATAACAAATAGTAAAATTAAAATGAACTAGTATATGAATATGAATCTGAACAGAGAAATATGATAGCATTCTAATACTACGAGAAATGTAAGACTTACCAAGGGTACCATCCAGAGAAAAAGAATGCCTATCGTTCCTCCATGCCCACGAACATAAATCGCAGGTGGTGAGCCCATCGGTGGCGATGCTCTCTTCGGGTAGATAAGGTGGTCTAGGTGGCGGGGGTACAAAGCTTCCAATAACAGCCCACAAGGAATCGACGTCGTTGCCGACGCCGGTGTAATACAACAATTCTTCCTCGGCGACACCGGCGAACCAGTCCATATCGTTTACACTAGGATGGACTGTGTTCGTACTTGTCGTGGTTGAACCGGTGACCGTGACCTAAAAAATAATACAATTGGTCAATATAAATTCACATAATATCAAAGCATATTTAAAGACATACGAACTGTGTTTCTTACTCTTTCGATTTTAATTATAGAAAAATTATCTTTGACTAGACATAAAATTCTTGTAATTATACAATGCACGATATATTTTTATATATACGCAATTGGACATATATTTATGTTATAATCAATTATCTTACGTTTCTTTAATTTAAATAATAAAAATTTGAGAAATCATCTTTACGTAGATATTTTAATTTTATGAAAAAGTTTTTTTGTTTTTTAGTTATATTTAATAATATGTAATTTGGAAATTTCACAACGTTTTTAATCATATCCATTAATTAATTTTATAGGATAAATTTGAGCGCAATCTATTATTGCTAATAATTTATTAGATATAGTGTGTTTATATTGTGCTAGTCTATATGTCTTTCAATACGCTTTGACAGTCCCAAGTAAACACGACTAATGGAACCTCGCTATCTCTGCGTGAGTTGTGGCTAAAGAATCGAATGCATTCAGTTTGTCCTCTGGTACATGTTTCAGGAAATGGTGAGTCAAACAGATGTTAAAATTAAAAAGTGAGGAACAAAGTCGGCGCATTTCTGAACATTTTTCTTGCTTGGAACAGTGGGGAACACCGGATGAAGCGGGTCTTCGCAAAGAGATGTTCAGTGTCCTAACTCTTACGACAAACATTGAAAAACTGTATAGGCAGTAGTAAACAAACGCGCCTTCTTTCTTTTTCTCGCTCTTTTAAATCGCTTTCTGCGTCTCGTACAAAAATTTAATGAAGAGACTACAAACACATAGCAACTAGACGTCTATACGTTAATTAACGAAATAAATTATGTAAATCTAAATATACTCTCGAAAATTTTTGTCATATTGAATAAGTAAGAGATAACGAGAATTACAAACATATACAAGTTTCTTTATTTTGATATAAATATAAATTAATGAGAGGATTAGTTGTTTCACCTTTTCGGATAAATTATGTGGTATTTATCTAATCACTAATGGATAAAAAAGGAAGCGAATAAACTGAGATTTTTCGAAAGATGGAACAACTTAAAACTTATGTTGTCTGATAAGAATAAGTTTATTTCAATATAATGTACAGGGAACTTATATCATTTAACATATTTATTGATTCCAAAATATTTGAAGAGTATGTGTACATATTCTTTCCGTACATTTCTAAGTAATAAATATGCATCTGAGATCATAACGTAATCGCATGTGGTTAACATGAGATGATCAAGAAAAGATAATAATTTTGTAAGATAAAATTCCATCTTTCTTTATCGCCGTAAGATAAAGAATTTAATGGAAAATTTGTGAGTCGATATATAGCGAATCGTTATTCGTAAATTTTCCATGCTGATATTTTCGGTATCGTAATTATAATGATTGAAATACAAAAATATTGGAGAGATATTAGATGAACGTATGGCTTTCTTTTTTGTTTATTTGATTGATACCATAATTGCAGTATGTTTATTTAAAAATGTAGGTATTTCTTCGCGAATGGGGATCGCATGCAAGTTGGAATTAATGACTTTATCCATCCGTTGCCACGAGGCATTCCAACGTGTTTCATGTGAACCGCATATCAATCTAAAATGCGCAATCAGATATTCAAACGGAATGATACATTCGTGATTTTAGAGATTAGTATTAGAGATAAATGTAGTTCGTCAAGATAGAACGGAATATTGCCTTTAATGTGCTTTTATAAATTACTATGCATAAGCAACTTTCTTCTTAATGGAGTATACTAAAAGAGTTTTGTAAAAAAAATACAATGTTAAAATTAAAACTAATATATCTTAATCTTAATTTATACTTCTTTAATAAGAAAATTGTATTTATATAATAATTAGATGAAAATGAAGTATATCAATTGAATACAAAAAAATTTTAAGGAGATCCTAAAGTGATAGAATTATCAACATTACAAATTAAAAAGTAGTTTTTCGAATTGGTTGTACAAGTTGCAAAATCCTTTTATACAATTAAAATATGCATAAAAAGTACGAGAAAAGATTAAAAAATTATAATGATACTAAATATAATAATTTTTTTTTTTTCAAATCGATCATCTTGCACCTTTTTTTTGTATTTTAATAATCTCTTACATTTTACAATCTCTACATCACAGCCAATTCGGAGAACTTTCTAATCCGTAATATTGATAATCTATCACTTTAGGAACCTCTTAAATCTATCTGCAAAATATAACAACCGCTATTAAGTACGACGCATTAAAGATATCGAACGATTTTAGTGTTCGGTCGTCACGCTTTAAAGGATTAAAAAGATTGAAAAGCATAGAAACAATGCCCCGCGAAGCGTTCCTCTCCATTGAATTCCATCAGCTTCGGATCTGATCGAACGATCGAACGAAATAATCTCTCCATGAAGGGATCCATTTGAGTGCCCACAGATGGTTCTTCATATCCGATGTTCTCGTCACCGGTAGGTAGAAGGCCCAACGGTTTGCGTATCATCGACGGGATTGGGAGAGTCACTGTGTTTATTCTCCTCCCCGTTCTTTGTCATGGCTTTTCCACGGCGCGGCGGCAATGAAGATTCGACACTGCAGGCAGGATGCGTCCTTGTATCCCCACGGAAGGTGGGATGCTTTTGTGGCGTGCGGAGGAGGCTCGTGGTCGGGATTGCGGATAGGAACTCGGGTGAAGCACTGAGGCTCTCTGCTTGGCGCACAATAGCACGCATTGATCGGCTTAATTACCGTGATATCGGCGTAATTAAAGCCCCGTTGTGTTGGGACCCTTTCTACGAAGGTGTCGAAGTAACCCGTGACTCGACTCCTGGCGTCAGGATTCTCGCATTCTCTCCGTCTCTCTTTTCGATTCCTTCGTACGATTCTCGTCAAGGCCCCTCTGTCACTTCCCCGCGTTCCTCGGCAACGCTTTGTTAATAAGCCATTATCCGGCCGGCGACGCACCTTCGGCGGTTCGCGAGGCGCGCGTTCAATCGCGTGGTGCTTTTAAAGAAGCGCGGCTTGTAGAGGCCAGTCGTAGAGAAATTACAAAGGCAATCTTATTCGCGGCGTACGCGGAATCATCCAAGTAGAGTCAATTTTTCAAGTGAGCACATTTCCGCTCACTTGAGTGAATATATCGCAATTTGATATCGAGGAAAGAGATGAAAGATTAATACGCCCACATAATGATGAACGATATTGGAAAGAGCTTTGCCTTATATTTTTCTCTATATATTTATCTTTTCTCATAATTTTATACTTGATAACATTTTTACCAACACTCTGAAACCTGCAATTTTATCATATTTTCTAAAATATTAAATTTAAATCATTGTTATATTAATATAATTACTTTCAACTCTATTAATATGTATGTATGTTATTTAATATGCGTGACTTATATATTTTGATCATCCTGTACACTAAACAATATCTTGAGACAATTAAGAATCAGCAAACTGTCACGCGATTATCCTTTCCGGATTTCTAACGTAGCGTCATAAATTTTTTGTGTGATACTGCATTATCTGTGCGCATTTGCATCATTTGGATTCAAGGCCAAAATCAAAGTATCGTGTATTATCTTTCCAGATTGACTGTGAAAAGAAGAACCATAGCTGAAGACTGTAGTCAATCTCGACGTTGTGACCGCTTTAGATTTAAGGTTAGTGACACGAAAACCAGTTTACATTTCTGTTCGCGACATACAACGATATTCACGTTTACTAATTAGTTCGTTATATTGTACGATAATACTTCCTATATGACATGCACAATTTCACAAATATTTTATAAATATCCACGTCCGTATTAGCTAATTAAATATTAAAAAATAGGGTTGTTCCATTAATTTGCAACATTTGATGCATGACTTTAATAAGGACTGATTCAAAGTGTTAGCTATCTTCGAGTTATTACTTTCCGATCTCATCAGCTATGCTCGTTATATTCGAAGGAAACGTCTCATTATAATTACGAGGCGTTGGCGTTTACGAGCGAAAAGGGATGAAGCCTTATACTTGTTAATTTTAACATCCTGTTCAACTGCTCTGTCCTTTCTGGACAAGCGTGACTCAACCCTTTACAAGATTTGTGTCTAACGCGAATTTGTGCGTTACGTTTAAATATAAACATTGTCTTTGTCCATCATATATATTATCGAAATGATTTAAATATTTATTTGTGACCGATGAAAATATCCTTTTTTACTTGATTAAAATTATTGTCGTAAAATGAAATAAATAAACAACATAATAAATTGTTTGAAAATCAGGATAGATAAAATCAAAGTATTAAACATTAATAGATGTTACATAATTAGCATTTAAATGTTTGTATAAATATTACTCACAACGATTGAAACATAATTTTTACGCGAAATATAAGAAACGTCGAATTTAAAGGGTCGACATCCAGAATACGATAAAAATGATAGAGTCTGTCTCAAATTTCCATGTTAAAGTAGATCTAAGATTCTTCCGACATTTCGGTTGCGATTCACACCATTGTCTCTTATGGCTCCTTTCATGTCCCCTTACTAACATTCTTCGTCTGTCTTTCCATCGTCCTCGAATATATCTTAGAGCTCGCACCGCGGAATTCGCGCCCCGTTTCTATCGAACCGCCGCCGCCTCTCGACGTGTTTCGTCGGACCGCACGCATTTGCAATTCTGACACATTTGGCGGTGAAGTATAACACAGTGCACGCTATTCGCTGGTGAATCTGCTCTCCTCGAGACAAAGACAAAAGGAGAAGAATATCCCCATGAGCTACGTGGCGGGAACGTTGGAATATCAAATGATTCTTGGAAAGATCCTCCCTGGTCCATCTCACGTCCTCTCTTCGTCTTCGATCTCGTTCTCTCCGTCATTACTGACATTGTTTCGCGATCTTCGTGGCCTCCTTCGTGGTGAATTTTCGGTGCTTCTTGGCGCAAGGCGGGAGGACGTGTCCCATCATTCTCCTTTTACTCTTCCTTTCTCTCTCTTTTCCCTTCTCGCTAAGTTTGAGAGGTCGTTAAAGATGGGTTCGAGGTCCAGGACCGTATATAACGGATAATTGACAGCCGTGCCGGGGCCGCCGTTTGCTTTGCATGGACATTGAATTCGCGTGGATGGACGTACGACCGAAAGGAGACGAGAGGCGGTGCGACGTGAGGCTACGAAATTCGACCGACCGGTCGAACGGAACCGCGAGAGAGCATGAAACGTGACGTTCGGCCAGAGGAAGTGGAGGGCAAATGCTTGTGCTCGCTCAACGAACTCGTAAATTCTTCAATTTTGATGTTCGGAAAGGCACAAACGCGATCGTGACTTACGGTACTTTCTTCCTCGCGAGGGGCAATCTCATTTCGACTTAATCGCAGCCCGATATAGTGGTACTTTAGTAATTATCTGTACCTTATCGAAAAAAGATAAAAATCCTGTACCCCGATTCAGTAATTCTTAACTACATCGATACTGTTGTTGTTGCGTACATATTACATATGGTAAAAAAACTGCGCAACAACAACATATCGAACTGTTGTTAAGAGTTACAGAATCGGGATACTGGAATAAGAAATTAAAAATGTGAAACTGTGAAAAAATGTGATTCTTTTTCAAGAAAAATAATAGAAATTTTAAATTTGCGCAAGGTAAAAATAATTCGTATAAACTAAAAATATGTCTTTTCATACTTCCATCTTTTCTGTTATTTTATAAAGATAGCGAATCATTTCTTATTTGTACGATACATGAATGTAATCAATAGGAATTGGATTCAATTATGTAATCATAGTATTTATCTGAAGTGTCATGTATAGCATTTGCATATCGTATTTCTTTATTAAATAGTTGGAGTTCTGATAAAGCTAAATAAGACATAAAGTTACCGGTTTAATCGAGTTCTTTCTAAATCATATACGAAACTACTATAAAGTTACAGAACGAGTAATGGACACTTGCGAAACCGATGCCATACGCAATATACAATTTTGCAAAGAGTTATACGTTTTCAATGCACATGCATTGTTATTATCGGTGATTTAGCGAATATGCCTAACACGCCCGATAATTGAGAGGGCAATTTAAACGGACAGACAAATGCGACAAGATTATAAAGATCCGTTCCGCGTTGCGTATATACGCACTTTCGTATGTGCGAGGGGAAGCGAGGCGAGGCGAGGGTCGCGATACGTGAACGTGCGGTTACGCGAATCGCAAGTGGAGCGTTCGTAATGCCCGTGAAAGTATATGAAGTCTCTCTTTAAATTACGCCGCAAATTACCATCTCCCGCTGTTCGCCGTGCGCTGCGACCCCACGCGTGCCACGCAATAGCACGCAACACCCTCACGCATTAAGAGAGCTAATGAACTTCTCAGAGTATATTTCAGCTGACCGTACATTTTTCTTCGATGCGTTCCGCGTCGTTACGAAGACAACGGCGATGATGATTTTCACACCCGAGCGGCTTTTTATCGAACCGCCCGCAGTCGACACGTAGGAGTACTCGCGCGTGTATGCACGCACGCGCGAAGAATATTAACGCTCGTGATTACACCAGGACACGACGGACCTTTAATGCTTATCCTCCTCTCGCCAGTGAAATGCGATTTGCGAAGGCTCTTTAATCAAGTGACTTTATTATATGTTTGTGTCACTATATTTACCTTCTCCTAGTTATTCACGCACGAAATGCTAATATAAAACACGTATTATTACTTAGGAATTTAATAACTATACTTGATGCATGCTAAATTATTTAATTATCTACTCGCGACTGAAGTTATTCATTTGCTTAAAATAGAAGACAGATTTTTTCTTTTATTAATTATTTCTAATCTTATAAAGTGTATGGTTAAGCGCCTATAATATATCATTATGTTCATATTAATTAAAAGAAAATATTTTATCTCTTATCGTATGTTTCTTATAAACATTTTTGACTAACAATAAGTCTTTAACTTTCATAATTCCTTTTAATAATTTTTATATAATTGACATGTTTTCTTTTTTTCGGCGAGAGAGAGAGAGAGAGAGAGAGAGAGAGAGAGAGAGAAAGAGAGACTTGATGCGACAATATATTCAAACATAAGTATACTTTTATTGCAATTTTATTATTATGTATCAGTTATTATCCCGAGGAGATTAGATTTGAATGTCTGATGTCTGAAATTAATTTCTGGTTTTATGACTCGAGACAGATAAAACCATAATCAACGTCGAAATCTATTTCGTTCGCTTTCTTGCCTTGAAGAAAGGTTGAAGGGAACGAACAAAAATGACTTGTCAAAAGATACTTTAATCCTCCCTAAGAACCGGGTGATCGATCTAAAATGGCCAACAGGATCTACGGGTTCTGTTGACTTCTCGCAGGGACGTACTTGCGGTTTTCCGAACCTGTTTCTTCTAGTTTGTGCTTCTTCTTACCTTTCTTCTTCGTGGCGACTCGCGTTAAAATCTTGTTCTTATTTGGCTTGTATTAGTATTGGGGACGAGATAAAAATCCGGTGGCGGATTAGCCCTAGTAATAGCATCAATACTAAACCAGTTAGGACCAGCCTGATGTCATAATATTATGGTACGTGCTGATGTTAATGGCATCGTGTGACGCGAGAACTTCCTTTTCATAAACAATGTTAGTGTAGCTGAAAACCAAGTGTGGTGGTGAAGCAACAGTGTTAAATCGTCATAGACTTTCAATGCTCGTGATAGAAAAAAATATTTAAAAATAGAGATCTAAATAAAATTATTTGTTCTACAAATAAAATATTTATTGTGCTAACAAGGAGACAATTATTTCAATGAGAAAAGCAGGAATTAATTTTAATAAGGACAATAAGCTCGAATGTAGAAGAATGAAAGATATGAAGGCGCATGCGAATCTGCTGTCCCATTAATTTTCTGGGAGAGCGAGCACAGAACTTGCCGATAATGAGTTAACGTGGGATCGAGGATCTCGTTTATCTTCGTCTTTCGCTTCAAACTCTCTCGCGTGCATCCGCGATCGAACTTGATGAACGTTCTATGACTTATCTCTGTCCATCTGACCAAAGTCGATTGTAGAAGCAGAAATAGACAGGAGAGGAAACAACGACGCTGAACTGAATGAGGAAAAGATACCGAGCAGTATATAGTAGACACCACGACTACTTTGTCTGTCTGTACGCGTTGAATCATCCGGTCGGTTTCCTTTCACGAGTCGATGGCAGCCGTTCCCGCATCAAGGCCTGTGGTCTCCTCCAAGCAAGCATAATGACTCAATCCACGATCCACCTTGCCCTCACCCTCATCGTGACCACGAGGATCTCTCTCTCTTTCTCTCTTTCTCTTTCTCTTCCTCAACTTCTCCTCCTGCCGTACCATCCTATCTCTCTTTATCTTGTGAAGATTATACGTCCGTTCGTCTCTCGGCGAACCCGAAGACAAGAGATCTGTGGTTTTTCTCGTGACCGCCTGCTTTACACAGTTTCCTTTGCCGCTGTATTCTTTAAACTCCTTCCAACTACTCTTTATCTTTGTCTTCTTGTTCTTGTTCTTGTTCTTCTTCTTCTTCTTCTTCTTCTTCTTCTTCTTCTTCTTCTTCTCCGTTTTCTTTGTGATCGACCCTCACGGAGTAGACTTCAACGGCGTTAACTCGTGCTCGCGTGACGCTATGCTGTTTATAATGTTGGACGATCCCTCCTGTGATTATATCTCATGATCCTGAAGTCTGCTATGACGAGCTAGGACGATGGGGCGCAGACATTTTCAAATGACTAGTCCGAGTCCAGTAAGCGCGTAAGATCGGTGGCTGATTGACCATTGGCTATATTATCTGCGACAGGCGAGGTGAAACACGCTAAAAATTATCGGTTGCTCGAATTAAGAGATTAAACCGAAACACATTTAGCGGCGGAATATTTCGGAATTATACCATTTGCTTTGCCGAAGTCGGGTTGAGGAATACGCATCAGTCAGGGAACCCTGCTTCGAAGGGGGATTATGCGTCAGGCATGAATAAATGTATTCTTGAGTTATTCTACGATTTCGCTGAAAACGATAGAATTCCGCGGTACTGTGTGACAAATTGATTTACATACAAGCGCTTTTACTGGAATGTAAGGACGTATCGTATTCACTGGAACCGCGTAATTTTAATTTCCTGTACGGTATCTACCCGATTGGGAGATAGGATACAATATACACGTGCATGCGTACTGAGAGACGCGGTGTTTATCATGTGGAGGTTAAGGTCGGCAGTATATCCCTAGCTAGGAGTGGCGATCCAACGATCTGCGTTGTAGCATCCGAGTAACGATTACCATACGGGATCGCAATCGTACCCGAGATGCGCGCGAGATTGCTACCGAGTTGCAAATAATTGCGGCTTGGAATAGACACTGCAGAGTTTAGATATTCATATTCAGAATAGATACTTTGATAATATTTAGATGTATTATCACTAGCCTTGGCGAAAATAAAAATCGGAGCGTAAGTCGAAGAGTAAGGGAAGAGTAACAGAAGTGTAAACGCCTCTCCTATTACATTCGACTTACGCTTCGATTTTTATTTTTACCAGGGAAGATATTAGAAAAGTACTAGTTAACGATATCCGTTGTATCGGATTAAATCGAGGAGAAGCAATTCACCTGGAGCGAAAAGCTTAGATGCATTGATATATCACATTATCTTCATACCTTGTAATTACTACCAATACATAAGAGCACTTCTAGAAAATTTCTATTCGCATACATAATTGAATATATTGTATCGATTTTTCGAAAATTGTGCGTGTCCAATCTTTGAGAAGCCTCTTCCTCTTCAGATAATTTAATATTTGTCGCACACATAAGAATGCATTCAATTGGCACAATGGCCGCTTAATTGACCGTAGGATATTGAAGCCGCGGACAAACACCATCTCGTGCAGGTGGTTGGTTCTCTATCATCGTCGGAAATTGTGGTGTTCGAAGTTGACAGTGAAACGCTCCGAATGACTCTGCACTCTTGCGTCAAAGAATGAAGTCCTGAACCGAACCAAGCGCCAGCTTTTAGGGTTGCGCGCAGGACATTACGGCAATGTTCCGCACCAGGTGTTGTATTGGAATTTGATAATAGAATTATCCTTTGTTTTGTTTTCGAATTTATCATGTAATTTCATTTATTATTATTCTTATTTCTCCTGCAATGACTTCGTCTGCTATACGAGAATTTGAAATTCGTAACTAAATATTTACAGTTAATATTGATTACTATCTATAAAAGTTTATGAGAAATTTTCGGTTACAGTTTTACATGATAAAATTGATTTTATTGATTAAATGGTAAAATAACAAAATTTATTTTAATAGTGCCATTCGCGGCGCGTACTTTAATATTATAAAATAATTTTTGTTCTCGCTCGTTTGTGCTCTGTACCGTTTCGTAATCACGTGCACGCATGTGGAACGATGCAACGATTCGCATTTCCGAGGTTATAATGCCGGTTGGGGAGCGAGCCAGCGCAGAAGAATGCTTAAAGACATCTTTATTCCATTCGGTGCGCGATAAGAATGGTCCAGCCTATTATTATGATTTCAATGCTGCGGACCGCCGATGCAAATCGCGATCGTGCAACGTTCTCCTATCGGCACCACCGATCGGCACGGTGATTGATTCTTTGGTATTCATGCGGATCGATGTGGCACGCGATATCATCATCGTCATGGTGAAACCGCCGTTCTTGTAAGAGAGACAGTGTGAGAGAAAGAGCAATGACTCACGCATATACATATTTGAGATACGGTGTATATTTGTCTAATGTATATACAACGTCGCGGTGTTCGATCATTTTAGTTTCCGGCGAGTCGCAATCGACGGCTACAACCGGTTCAAAGCTACCGATATACTACCGGCCGCAGTCGACCGGATAGTTTTGAGTCTGCCCTTCGACGGCGAAGTTAGCCGAGCGAAACGTCATTTTTCAAGCGGTCGGATTTCTCTTGAGGATCGCCGGCGTGGTAGCGGTCGGTTGGTTCTGTTCGCATCGCGTTGGTTAAATGGAGAAATTGATTCATGAAATATGGGATCAATGCGCGTGGAACATTTAGCACCGCGTTTGCGGTCTTAATCAAAAGTTGCGCAACTCTTATCCGTGCAGGTTCGCAAGTGATAAATAATAACGTTGGTCGTGACTGTCATTACTTTCGCTATCTGCAATTGATTCCTAACGTATGTTCTTTTAAAATCCCCAGAGGAAACATTATATATTATGTATTCTTAATTCTACACGGAAAGAATGATTTTGCTAAAGTATTTTAAATTATGTTGCTGAAGTATCTAAACATTTAAATACACTAAAAAAAAAATTTACCAAAGTTATTAAATATTTGATTGAATAATATTAACGAGATATTTATTTACAGTAAATAAACAGTTATTTAAATAGGAAAATTATACTTAAATTAAATAAATTTACATTTAGTAAATATTTCATTAGTACTATTCAAATAAATATTTAATAAAATTCAGTAAATTTTTTTCCAGTGTAGATACAGATCTGAAAATAATATTACTCAAACTGGTTGCTGGAATGTCAAAAGTTCTTGTAGCATTGCTCATCATGTTTGAGTTTCTTACATAATTATTTTAATTATCCAGCAAAATTATTTTCAGATCTGTATCTATCTAAATTTTTACATACCTCAGCATCATTCTTTCCGTGTGAAGTCATTTAATTAATTAATACAATGGAATTTTTAGATTTCTCTAAATACTTTATACATATATGAAAAAAAATCTTTTTATCAGAAACAATATTTATTTCATATTAATAATGCTTAGATAAAAACGGCATCTAACGATAAAATAACAGACACAATTTCTATATTTTCTGTTTTATTTAATAAATACAGGTCAAAGAACAGAGCAAAAAAAAGTCGAATAGCGATACGAAAGTGTGATACGTGAGGATTAAGAATTATCACTTAGTTTATCGAATTGGACTTCGGTTGTGAACCGTTTACAAGCAACCATGTCGCCATGAGGATTAACCTGCGAACACGAGCGTTATGGACTTCCAGGCGAACTTTTATAAACTCACTCGCACTGGCCGTATCTCCACGCGATCGTCGTTAGAGTCCCCTCGAGCGCTGCGTTTACATGTGCATGCGAAAACTTTCGAGATCCGGTTTCCCGACGCTCGATCTGGCGAACCACCTTCTCGCCGCAGCCTGTTTTGTACGACGATGTCGGTGTCAGCTTAATAATGTCCCCAACGCGAAACCGTAACTTTGTGCGTCGGGTACCGGATAAGAACGAGGTACATTGGGCCTACGGTGTACGCGGTCGCGTCGGAAAGCGAGGAAGAAGCAGGGAAGATCTTGAGCTGCGAACGAGGGAAGGAGGGTTATTTCGACGGGTACGAAGCCGAGGCGAGATTATACGCTGTCACACACCGTTCGTCGCGCGGCTCTTTTCGGGCCCGCGGATCCTCTCCGGCCGCGGTCGGCTTGGGCTTTCTCCTCCGATCTCTGGCCCTCGCTCGTTTAAGAAACGCGTGAGCTCGCTCACATAGCCGAATATCCGACATCCAGACGTCTTATTCGCGCGCGAAATTATCATTGTCTGTTGATTTGCGTTTTCGTGCTCATCACTTGGCTCGTTCATGATGACTGGATGCCATCTGAATTTCCGTGTCTGGAATAACCATCATAAGTTGCCAAATAATACGTACGTTAACTTAAGTGTCTGCTGTAATGCTACGAATTCAACAAATTACAGGGTAGCGAGTATCAAATTTTTTAGAATTTTAAACTGAAGATTATTTAATCTTGCCGGAAATTATGTGGTGTTCATACTTTGGGATATAAAAACTGTCCAGAATACATTTACTTTTTTTGCATCTGTCTTAAAAAATTAAAGATACAATATATTTTTGAAGATATACATATTATTTACATGTACTGTATAATATATGAATAGCATGTATTTAATAATTTGTAAAAATAATCCTCTCTTAAATAATTTCCAGTTAATTGATACATGGAATTTCTTAGCAAATTGTTTTTCTGATTTTGAGATACAACTAATTGTATTTAACTGACAGTTTTAAAAACGATCGCTTATTAATTTAATTACATAGATAAGTATTAATCACGTCAGACGAGCAATAATTGTTTTGCTTATTATCTTCTCCGATACGTCTTGAGAAAGATTCAAACGCGAACACCTGGCGCCTTATCCGCTACGTTTAATCCACGTGATTATCATCGTTGGCTGGTTGGCATCCGATGATCGCGCATCATGTGAGAGCGTATCTCTACCGGCTGGCAATTCACATTCTGAAACCTGATAGACAGGCAGTATCCAAAGAATTGAACGCGGAAGATAGCAAGGAAAGTTTGCGACTTAGATGACCATCGACAGATCCGTTGATCGATTAACACGAAGTGAAAATCGTGTGTAAAAAATCCTTATGATTAATGGAAAACTATATAAAAATAATTAAGCGTCTTTCTGTCACTTTATAAATCGGAAAAAACCGAGTTTGCTGAAGTATCAAAAAATTTAGATAGATACAGATTTAATATTAATTTTGTTGGATTATATCAAAATAATTATTAAAAACAGAACAAGTCATTATGATATCAAAATGAGTCTAAAATGATCATTAAAAGTCATTTTCCAATCATTTTCGATTCATTTTAATGTCATTTTGACGTTATCGTGATTTAATGTTCTACTTGAATTCTTTATATATATAGGAAAGTCATAACTAGTAATGCTGCAAAAGATTTTAATATTCTAACAACCAGCTTAAATAGCTAACAAAATTATTTTTAGATCTATATCTAGTTAAATTTTTTAATATTTCAGCAAATCTGTTTTTTCTGTGTATCTTTACGTTTATTAGCAAATTAATTAATAAGCAATAACAGATAAATACTGACAATAACACTTGTGTATTTTTATATAAATATTTTTATAATGATTTTCAGAACATTATAAACATCACGATACAATCGACGTTTGGTTTATTTTATATGAAAGTTGTATTTATCTGCTAATCAAAGAGGAATAATTGTGAGACATTATCGCGTTTAAATGATGACGAGACAAGAATGAATGGGTATTGATAAACTTGCAAGGAAAGTATTACGCGTAACATGTGCGTGAATATACCGAATGAAATGCACATTTTTCGCGCTTCATTCTTCCCGGTGAAGATTGCAAAATCGTGCCCTTCCCACTTCCTGTTTCGCTTCATCGCGGATATGGTTATAGCACTCTACCATTCACTTATTTCAAATCTTCACGATCAGCAATCACGATTCATTACTCATAAATGTATGTTAGAAAATCCACTGGGAAGGGAAGAAAGAGGTGTTAGGTTGATTTACATAACGATACATGCTACTTCCGTTGTGATTATGGAAACTGTGCGTATTCATCGAATTTTACAAGAATTTTCATTTAATTATTTGACGTACATTTTTTAATTGTATAATTATTTCACAATAAGATTTGATATTCTTCCATCTTAATTTGATATCTTTATGATTTAAATGATGGAATATTATTTTACACACATTATGACATGGGTATTATGTCTTTGCTGTTCGTTTCCGGAATATTATAATGGCCATTATTTTCATGAACATATTGGCTACCGCGGTGTTTTATATCGAAATAGATGAATAGATATGGCTGAATAGACAAGCCAAACTTATCCGGTTTCGAATGTCTTATATGTATTATATTTTCTTTTCCGTATAGGTACTTTCGTGTTTGATCAAGATTAGAACGGTCATCAAGCCTCCATACTCCTTGGAATATTTTTTCCTCCTCTTAATAAGGCCGTCTCTCTATAAACCTGTCTGAAAAATGATCACATTAACAGGGACACGGCTCGTTTTCCGTGGACCTAAATTTCACTCCCCGAATACACTGTCGTCGAATCTGGTTTTACAAACAGTCACTTGTGATAAATATTAAAGTATTTCTACATTCCGTGTCATTATAAGTCGTTTAAGTAATATTAAATTTCAAGTATTATATATAAAAAATTCTCGGATTTTAGTCGCAATAATTAGGAGAAATATGCAATTTTTTTTATAAACCTTATTTATTTAGGGACCATTTTACATTACAAGCTTGATTTTATTGTCGATAACAAGGCTTAAGTATACAAAGTAACGTAATCGTTTTATGCATGTTTGTATCAGCATCATTTTTTTCTAAGCGTCGCGAGGAAAAAATTCAGATGCACCGTCGGTGCGTCCTACGTTTCTCTCGTATGTAAAATCTGATTGTTTCTGGCGGGGCGTCGAGTTAAAGAGCAGGACTTGGAGGGAAGAAATGTCAGCTCATAAATAGATGAGCTGTCGGAACGCCGGGATTACGTATGACGGGACATGAGATCGGCGGCGGCGAGATGATATCTGGTGCGGGTAAAGGTCTACGGTGATAAATCGGTGGGCCCTCTGTCAGGTGGAGGCGCGGGAGTTGGACTATGCCGAACCAAAGCTGCCTCGGAGCTTCCAACCGTGCGCGATTCCTTTTGTCTCGTCGTTGCCGGAGATAAAGGGAATCGATCAAACCGTTACGAATTTCGCCACCGTGGAACGCGCTGCGGACGTGCGTCTTCGCGCGAGATGGTCGTCCTGGAGCATTCCTTGATAGTAATCGACAGATTGATCGATCGATAACGGCATGCTGATCACTCCATACAGATAACATATTATGTACGAGCGTTACGATAGTATAATTATTAGATTTTCAGATAAATATTCTATGCTGATTAAGATGCCACTTGTTTTTACGAAAGAAAGTAACGATAAGATTTATGTATACTTATATATAAGTTGCGTGCAAAATATTATTAGCTACAGCTAAAGACTCGTCCTTACTGAAGCTAATAGTGCGGATTGACATACTGATTTCTTCTTTATTTTTACAAAAATAGAAGAAGAAGCAGCCATATGTTAAATGTTGACCTGCACGATCAACTTCAGTAGGAACGAACCTTAAGAAAGAACTAATACGTCGTTTCCTCTTACATCTCTCCATATGATTCCGTTTAACGTAGACTTCGTTTTTTCGTCGGTATCTTTTTTCTTTTCCGACTATTTGTCACTTTGTGTTTTGAAAACGCTTCGCGATCATTTGCTTTCGAGCTCGCTCGGTCGTTGACAAGCTTAGGGGATGCTCTCTTTTCGTTTCTACTTTTTTTTTGTGGCGGTGCCCTGTACGGGCAACTCTGAAAGCCGTATCTTCGATGGCTGATCCAAAGGGATTGGACGTTTGTCAGGGAAGGAACGGACAATATAAGAAGCCCTGGCTATAACATCAGAATTCTCATAATCCCCCAAAGAGAAGGCCGGCGCTGTGCGAAGAGACACGATGTTTTAATCCGTAAACACGTCGTTTGGCCAACGACAACGAGAATGACGACAACGGCCGACGATCGAATCTCGTCGGCATTTTTAACAACGGTAATCTCTCGCCTTCGGCTTCACGCACACGTTGGTTGGCCGGTAGCAACCCTATGAACACTTTAGATATTTCATAACGCGTACGCGTTAGGGTGATCTCATTCGTTGCGGTCGCCATCGAAATTCTGAAACGGAGATTTAGCTCGAATTCACCAGATCCGAGAGAGGAAGAGAAAGAACGAGAGAGAGAGAGAGAGAGAACAACGTTGGACAGGCTCCCGAAATTAATGGAAGGATTAAGAAGCGCGCTTCGTGGTAATATCCGGGCTCAGCAAAAAAAAAGTAGCGATTCTCACACGTTTACCTCGGTAAATCCGTTTTATAATTAATCGCAAATTAAACCCAGGCACAATTACTGTCGCGCGAACGATTATTCGAATGCGTTCTCGCACGAACACAGCACAATTGCAGTAGCGCGAATGCAATCAGCCGGTTACTTCATCACGCGTTTCTCCTTCTGCATCGTGCGATCGTATCGCACCCGCATTAAGATCCAGTAATACTCGATTCGGTAAGATCGGATTAAGAAAATCTAGATGGTCGGCAGGTGCCTGATCCAGCAATTACCAGATGATCTCTCTCGAAAAAACAACACGCAGTCACATGAGAACGTTGAGAAAAACGTTGCATAATACCATTTGTTTGTGAGATACGGCACTCAGATATTTAATTGGTGCACTCGTGTAGCATGTAGTTGACTGCACTAACATCCGTCTACCTTTCTTTCCACCTGATCTCGTAGCGAGATAATACGACTAGTTTATGAGCGGTAAGAAAGTCACGTGATAACGAGAGATCTGCGCGATTCAAGCATTTAGAACAGCACTGTGCAGTGTGCGCGATTTACGTATACGGCGGGAGATCGTGAGGGAATAATTATCCGAAATTATTCACATGGAAACGCTCACCGCGCTAGTTGTCTTTACACAGACCAAATAAAAGCGCGCACCCTCTTCCGTTTCTGTTAAGTTCCGATTTCAGATAAAAGAAAACAACTCGCGCACACCCATCGTCGATTCTATCAGTCGGTCGGCTCGTGTGTGCCCGATCATGGTAAAGCAAACACACGTATCGTCTACCAGGGTGTACCGATGCATCGCAGGAAGAAAGGAAGAAGATTGGTAGTACTCGCAGCCTGGCAGGGTATAAAGGTTAATGAGCGCGCAGGCGCAACCTATTATTTCAGCCCGTTGGGTTTCTACGTCCCTCTCGCGTCCCTTATGCGTTAGTAATCCCCCTGTTACCCTCCTGATTCTCTTGATCCTTGTCCATCTTCTCGGACTGAACGCGTTGCCGGTCTTCCTCTCGCCAAAATCGGACCGCCGGCGGTACGAGGGCGGGGGTGGGGGAGGGAGAGGGGGAGGGGAGGGAGAGGAAAAGGAAAAGGAAGAAAGCAGAGGAGGTAGGTCGCGCGAAGAGGACGGAGGAAGAACAAAGTGTAGTGCGAGAGGAAGACAGTGCGCGAGGGAGGCAGGAGGGAGCGCAAAGGTTCTCAAGAGAAGGGAGAAGTGGCAGACCTTGAGCTGCCACGAAGCTCTAGACGTCTTCATCCTGCCTCAAGCTGTGCTCGAAGAGAGAAGTCTGCCGGTACGCTGTTCACCTCGACCGCGTGCACACGCGCGCACCGCATGGACAGGGGGTTTCGCGAAATCCTTTAAATTCGTACGTAACGCGGGCCCGTTGTGCTCGAAGGACGCCGGCTTCGATTGGCGGCAGGCTCGCCGACTGCCGGCGGCATCGCTGAGAAATTCGAGAAATCGAACTCCGTCTACTATGCTCGCACGATCTCTCGCACGTTCTCACGTAAAATCCCATCCGCGAATATTTCGCTTCCGAGAATTTCCAACGAATATAATTTTCTCTTCACCGCTCTTACATGCATCAGTAAATGATTGCTGAATTTCACGATTTGTGTTACGATTAATGTTACTTTTTTTAACAATTCTGAATTGTATATTTTCAACATATAGTTGATAATAAAAATATATACTTCAATGAGTAAATAAATAAAAAGTAAAAACGGAAGACGATAATATTTCCTAAGCAGAAAAATTATTTAATAATATTCTTTAACTAGTTATTTTCACCACTAGTTGTTCTGTCGTTTCACATTTTGCATAAATTTTCATCAATCATTGGCCGAAGATCAACACTATAAGATAATTGCATTATCGGCGATAGTTTTTCATGATACCGATTACTTGCACGTACTTTTCTAATATTCCGTGACATGCACTGTTTACTAATAAGAAACTAGCATTAGATATGTTAAATCTTTCATGTTAGCGTCTTTCAAAATGCAAACTTGCGGTAATCACTATGATTTGTTGAGAATTATTTGTTTATAAAATTCTTATGAAACTTCAAATATGAACACGTCACGCAGATAAGATTATATTGATGGATTTGAAATTCCTGTACAATCTTATGTAAAAGTTTACCTGGTTTATATTTATCTATGATAAATTTTATCATAATAATTATTTTTAGTATCGATTATGAAGTGATAAAGTTCGTATCTCTCGAAAAAAAATTTGTACAATCATTCCGGCGTGGAAGCATACATTTTTACATTCGACACGGACTACGCATCCAAAATTAAGCGATGACGATCGCTATTATGCGTCGTCACGATTTCGCTGCATTCTCGGTGCAGTTTTTCGCTTCTCCGTCGCGTTGTTGACTTTTCCCGATAGCTCTACATTCGTCACACTAGCGACCCTCTGCCTCCTGTTTGTCATCGCTATAATACGGATCCTTTTCTTCCTGTTTGTCACCGAGTACATGTTCAACGTCCGGCAATCCGAGAAGGGCGTGTACCGTTCCCAGCAAGAATGTATCGCGTGCATGTAGAACGTCCCTCAAAAACGACCGATTCCAGTAGTCGTTTTCGCAAAACAATCTCGATACTAGTAATTACGAACCATGCGCGACTTATTACGATCAGAAAAAAGTAATTTGCTTCGTAAGCATGGATGTCATCAGGAGAGAAATGCACTTGTATTTCTGGGTTTTCGAGATAGGAGAAGAAACTTCAATTAAGAAACATCGTTTTACTAAACTGATCATAATTCAATGGCATCTCTTGAATGTTTGTAAATGGACGTTGTATTGAAGGATGATATCTTGTTTTGTGCGAAGAATCTGTCTGAGGAGAGAATGCACATTACGTTTCTGGGCTTTCGAGGTAAAAGAAGAAATATTAAAATTTAAATAAGAAATTATTTTAAACTAATCGTAATTCAATGCTTGTGTATTTTTTATAAATAGATATTATATATAAAATATAGAAAGATGCTATCTTGTTTTACGTGAAGAATCAGTTTAACAGGAAACACGTGTTTAACATTTTCGAAATTATTGTCGTCTCGTATACTATTATGTTGCTCACGAAGCAAGACATTGGGCGACGAGCGTGGACCGCGACGGCTCGTCGACGTTACAAAAGATCGAGCCATGGTAGGTCAACTGCGAGAGCGGATTCTCGTCTTTCACCCTGCGTGTGCACACGCGTGTACACTGTACACACACGCAAGTATAGCTCAAGCCGCGTGCTCTCTTTTTTTCTCCTCTCTCCGTTCCGTAGGTCGCAGATCAGGTCGGGGCCCTTTGTGAGTCCGATATACGTCACACGACGTGGTCCGTCGGATGGGATGTGGCGGTGTCGGAAGAGGGTGAGATTTAATGCTCCTCTCCTTCTCCCTGCCTATAACACGCGTTCCCCTCCTATCGTTCTTCTCTCCTTTTGCTCGCTTCGCGCATCTCTCTGCACACTCACTACACGTATCGTGCTGCTCTCTCGCTCCGATTCGCTTTTGTGGCAACCGTTAAATTGGCTCTTCGGGGTATGCATCTGTCGCTAATACCCGAAGCGAACTCACCGACCATGGACCGGCACTTCCATGCTCTGTGGTTTCACCACGGAGACGATATTCAGTGGTGTCAAAGGTCGGTGATACTAATTGTTATAATGTCCAACTCCTGTTATAATATCGCGTCATTGTTTACTTATTGGTACAATTAATATAATTCTTTAGGTTAAATTTAAATTTAAATTCCTCGATTCTATTCGTGAAATGCCAATTTGTTAGAATTTATAATTACATAGTGATTATGATTACATAGTGATGCGAATCTTTAGATCAGCATAATATTATTTTCATGTAATACACGATATCATAGTTTTTATCGTATGAAAAACTTCATGTCATATGTAATCAGCGTTAATTAACATTTTCCGCTTTGCTTGTCAACGACTCGTATATCAGTTGCGTGCAAGGTTTTACATTTCGCGCCACTCGAAAACGTCGGTACGTCGGGCAAAAGAAGGGAAAGACTAATTAGTCGTCCGGAGTACGGCAGCCGAGATTTAATTACAGACGAGCAGACCGAAAGCAGCCGAAGTCAGTGGTCCGTGGCGACGCATCCGGTGCTCCTCGTACACGAGCGATTCGAATGTATGTAAATCATTGCGCGCGCGCGTAATCTCGCGGACGATTTTTCTTCTTATCGCGTTCGAAGGAGCTGCTCCACATTGTGTATTCAACGGGGTGGAACTGACGACGGCGGCGCTCGGGACGCGCTTCTCCGCGGAGTAACCGTCGCGATTTTGCTATTTAATTAACCGGCCGAATATCAATGGTAGGCATCTTAATTCCTCGGTACGTACGCGGAGTCACGCGGAGCCAAAACACGGAGCTGAAAGTCAGTAGCTTGTAGCGCCAACCGCAGGCGCTATCACGATCGAGTCCCTTTTCTTTTTTCTAGAGTCCATCTCCCGACTCATCGCGATGATTCTCCTCACGATCGTATAGCAATCATCGTTATCTCAATCTCGTTTCCACGCATGGAAACCTTTCTCTATTAAGTCCGCATTGCGGGTGAGAGGGCAGTGCGGCCGCTGGTACGTAAAATCATCGGATAAATTACGCTCATCGCTATCCGCGATGCGTGAGCACCGGAACCTGTCGTACAACACGAGCGTCTTCGTTTTTCCCCGATTTCACAGAGATTACAATCTTTCCGTCACATCCTCTGCCGCCAAGTCGAACCACAGTGACACCGAATCACAGTGGAATCATTGATCGAGTCTCATTAGGGTTTAGTAATTATAGATTCATCAGAAGCGTTTGGTTTTTACATAACGAGATACTGTACTCTAGCAAGATCATGGCGATATATCACAGTTTTAATCATTCTCCCCTTGTCTCGATATCAATAAAAGATAAACAAATGTAGAAATCATCCTGAATGATTCCGAGTTGCCTTGGGATTACTTCTTTGCTTCTTTTACTGTGGCTCGGGTATCTATTTCTGTACAGGTCAGCTAATTTACTGCACTTCTCATTACAGTATAAAACGAATGGATAGCTGGATTTTTATTTTTATTAGATAGATTTCAGAATTTATCAGGTAGATTTCAAAATAATTTTATTAGATTTAGATCAATATTAATATCTCCTTTTTTTTTCAAAGTCTGGAATAAATCGATTTACAAAGAATGTGATTTTTATCGTTTATAGATAAAAGTTTATTTTGTTTTTATATATGATAACTAAGGTCAGGATTAACAATATTTGTATTTTTGTGGATAAAATTATGATTGAAGTAGATATTTATACACAGACAGGGTTTTTACTGAAAAATTGAAAAATTTAGCTAGATACACATCTATCAAAATTTTGTTTAGACTATTAAAATAATTATGTAGGATATTCAACTATAGAATATTAAAATTTTTTACAGCAAATTTTTGTTGTTGATGTTCGTGCTTGAGATTCTAACGTAATTATTTTCACATACAGATCTGTACTTAGCTAAATTTTTAGATTCTTCAGTAAAATGATTTTTTTCATTTAACACCTAAATTTAATTTGGAATACATTTTTATTTGGCTATAATAGATTTTAGATGATTACTAATCTCTTTGTTTCTACAATATGCCTTATAAGAATTTCGAGTTCTTTTTGCGCAATCGGTGACGAAAGCGTTGGTCCCAAATTTTCTGCAGAGTGTTTCGCGATCCAAGATCGAATATGCGATCGAGTGTGTAAGTGCGAGAGCAGGCCACCAGCAGAGCTTGGACCACCTCGACCGTCAGTGCAGTCGGGGTATAACCGTTTTCTCTCCTTCTTTTTCTCTCTCTCTCTCTCTCTCTCTCTCTCTCTCTCTTTGCCTCTCCCTCCCTTTGAGCGTTCTCTCTCTCTTACGGCATCTCCCATCTCAGACCGACGCCACGATCAAAAAGAGAAGCTGAGACCGGGCCAGGACCGCCGCGGAAAGAATGCGTGGGCTGGACATAATGATTTGGACTTTGTCGGCCGGTGGCACGGACGACGAGCGTTCGTGAAACTAGATTAGGATGCGATTATAAATATTCAACGCTTTAAGAATGGCCATACTCGTATAGGATGACAATACGTTCTTTTGAACAGAATAACGTTAAACAATATTTGTAAAATTAATTTGTCTAATTAATTACTAGGCTCCTAGTCTCTCTCTATTTTATATTTATTTTATATATCTTTTATCTTTAAGGAAAAATGGGTTTTTAAGTCGGATAATTAAAAAATGTCTGTAAATATACAGTTATGAATATGATCGTGTTCTCCGTATATGAATCTCAAGGAATCCGGAATAATTTAATTACTCAATTAAATAACTTCAGGTAATATCGAGTTCGTGTGGTTGGCGTCGATAATTTACGCCAAATGACTTCATACGAGCTTGCCAGTCTCTCTGTGAGACGCGAGAAAATCAAGTTCTTAAGACTGCTCTTTGCTGCTTGAGTAATTGCACGGCGATTTCCCGGAGGCGAAAAACATTTGCGGCCTGTGATCAAGCGGTGATTGCGAAGATTTCCTGCGATTTACGGTCGAAACGACTGTTAATCAGAATGAGACCACCAGCGCCTGGTTTCGTGTCGGAAGGAGAGTCGCGAATTAAAGTCGCAGTCGGGGACACGACTTTACGAGCGTCGAACGTTCTCCAGAATGCGAGTCCAGTGAGGGGCGAAGCGATATTAGCCTAATCGTTTGAAGTTGGCTCACCAAAATAAATTGGCTGATTTGCATGGGAATTAGGAATCCCTCGTGGACTTCAACGGGATCTTATCTACGTTGCCCAGCCATCCTCAAATGTCACCGATAACGGGATTCTCTGTAAATCTGCTATCTTCTTCTCTTCTTCCTGCTTTTCTTTCTCAAGTACTTTCATGCCGCCGCGATTCTGGAATGCGATCGCGATCTTACGTACTTTACAAAACTTTACAATCATTGTTTAAATTAGAATCTTCTTATCTAACCACAAAATCTCCGTTTCACGGAAGAATATCTTCTCGTTTGAGAGATCCACAGATATATAAGAATATCTTTATTATTCCATGACGTCGACAAATCGCCGAATATCGACTACATCGATTTCTGTGAAAAATTTATGACAGGATAATCCGATGAAATACGATCAACCTGGTACAGATTAAATATCGGTCAACTTCAATGCATGTTATAAGCTCTGTGTGGTTACACTTTTTAAAAAACATGTAAAGATTGCAGCAATATCAATTCATTAGCATCGCAGTAAACGCCAATTAAAAGTATAACATAACATCAATGTTATAATTTCACATTCAACAATGTAAATGTTATGTACCTAATATATCATATTTATATTGTTAAATGTGAAATTATAATTATAAATAACATTGATATTATGTTACTTTTAATTGGTGTTTACTGGGATTAGCACAATAACAGTATCACAGTTTCTATTAACAATAAAAGGTTCATATATATTCTTTTTTAAGAAAGCTTCTTAGAAACTAGATGATTTATATTACACAGATTGATCTAAATTAATGAAAAATTCTTCCATTGATACTCTTTAAATCTGAATCAGTGGATAATCACTGATATCAGTATGCCATTGGTAATCAATGAATTAAATGTATAATAAGATCCCTAGCCTAACTAATTTTTATGACGTGATCTAACTTTGTTTTAATGCTTAAATTCAATGAATATGGTATTGAAAGATTAGGAAGAAATTAACATGCAAATATCAGTATTTCAGTTATTAATGCTCAAACATTCTTCCTTTTTTAGTTGTATGCCACTGGATAATTAGTGACTATCCACTGATTCAGATTTAGAGAGTACTGAGTGAGAAAATCGGGCAAAAAAATGATGTGCAGATTTCTATCGTTGTATCGCGATTGGTGTCAAAATTATTTGCAATGAACGTATCTGACAAGATTGCTGGACGCTAATTAAGCTCCCGGTATCACTAAAATAACCGCCGACAGGATATTGCTGATATAACTTGCAACACATGGTACACAAACATATACATATACTTATTCAACAGCAGTCGAGACCGTACACGGGCAATTAACATAATATTACCTATAACGCAGCGTTTCTAATGGGATATTTATTGCGGTCCGGCTGCTGCGCGGGTCTTCGCACAGATCGTGCGAACAGATCCCTCTCTTCGCCGTTCCTTCGATGAACCCTCTCTCCACCGTGACGTTGATTTTTATTTTCTATCCCCATATGTTACGCATGTACACGCATCCCATGATGCGGCAGGGAAGAAGGGAGAAGGATGCATCTGCGTTGCAGAGCGCATCGGCGTGCCCGATGTTGCATTCTGGCACGAGCTCACCGTTATCTGCATAACTAAATGACCGCGTAGTCCCGCAACCTGGTCGCTTCCGGCTGATGCGAGGGAAGTCCGTGCATGCTGACGCACTTCTCCAGGGTAACGTTAGACTTTACAGACTATAAGGATAACAATTTCTCATGTTTATGGCCCTGCAGTATCTATGAGAAAGCGGTGGCCGCTGACGATTGACGTTTTACTGCTGTTTTATGATGACCGTTATCGCACGATGGATTTCCGAAATTAGAACGATAGCGAGCTCGCAGTGAAAGAATAACAAGGAGAGAATTCTTGTTAGAGGATCGCAAAGGGAGAAAGGAATAACTCAGAAAGAAAGATGGGGGCATGTTCCGTGCTCCACTTGGAGGAACGATTGGGACACTCGAGAAGCCACGTTGCCTTCGATATCTGTTCTTTACAAGTGGAAAGGAAGCTTTCTCCATTATTGATAATACTAACAAGACACGAAGATATTGTCCCGCGATGCCTTTCGAATTGATTAACTTTACGAGCGTATTTCCAGATTAAAAAAATACTTTTAACGACGCTATGAACACGCGTTAACTTCGAGGAAACGATAATGTCTCCATTACGTGTGCATTCTTGACGTTGAAAATATTTTGATATTTATTTGAAAGATTCAATTGTCAAGACATCTGTGGAAAATAAAATCGACACGGTAATCAGTTAGGCCTTTTTATGAGCGGTTGACGCGCATGATGGACGTTGCTTATGTTACGGCACCTGTCTCCGATATCTTAACTGGCTTTCTTCACACATGTTTTTCGGGTGACGTGCACTGTCTAAAAAAGGATTCGTGCTGGTGTAAATGTAAATATCAAAAACGACGATGTTTATCACGACAAAAATTTAATAGCATTCCACGTATATTATATGTACATTATCAATACCAATTATAATATCTTAAACATCTTCATATTATTTCACGAATAATTTATCTTGTTATTGTAGAATTTCTTTGAATATAATGTAGAGAGAGAGAGATATTTAAATTCACGTTTTATTTTAAGGAGAAATTTCAAAAGATGAATAATTTTTTAATGAATATTAATATAATAGTTATTATAGTAATAATGAAAAAAACGACTTAATATGATAATATGCTAAATTTTAGTGTAATGTTTAACAGTTAATTAATTTTTATACTACTGGAACGTGATACTATATAATATTATATATATAATAATTATATATATAATTATATATATAGGTAAAATATATATAGAGAGATCTTTATCTTAGGAAAATTTAAACTCATATTAAATCAGGGTAAAACATATACATCGGTAATTCTGATCACGAGTATTATGAATTTCTTTTTTTAATTCTGATATGAGATCAACCAAGCATGAGATCGATTCAACGATCGTAATTGGCGATCACTGAGATAATACATGAGAAAATCGAGCTCCTTTGCGAACGATATTATTCACATCCTACATTAAATTGGATTGAGAATTTTTTGATATTTGCTAGCAATAGGTCTTGACCGCGTTCGTAACCTGCATGCAGGAACATCATGTACCTAAGAGAACGTCTACATTGTTTCTCAGAGAGAAAGGCGGAAGTGGCATCTCTCTTTATCTCTTGTTGTAGGATTTGCAAAGAAGTGCAATACATATGAGAATACAAATAGAAAGCAATTGCGAAAGTGCGTTTCGATCGAATGCACTTTCAATCGTGAAAGAATCTGCGAAATGTGAACGTAGCACGCAAAGAAGCTACAACATATTCGTAAAATATTTTGCCTGACATATCGTTATACAGGAGACTTAAAAATGTTGATATAAAGGTACAATATTCTATTAATGAGATAGAATATGCTTCTCTTTTTTGAGAAATATATCTTTAGCGGTATTTTTTGCATTCGTTTATTTCAATCCCTTTGCCGCGCAGAGTGAGCTGTTAGTCTGTCGGAACCTTAACGATGTTCGATAAATCGTAAAAAGGTCCCTCCGCACCTTTTCTGGATCGATTATCGAGCCGGACTCAAGAAGAGTAGCCTTCTTCCAAGAGAAGAGAAATAAAGAGAGAGAAAGAACGTTTGCTCACGCACATATACTCGGAGCGGTCACTTGCGAGAGAGCGAGAGGGACACCGTCGGAGAGCCTAAATACAGGTTCGAAAAGGAGAAACGAATTACCTACGAATCAGTCCCCACTACCTCTCTCCCTATCGGTCTTCTGCGAGCGGTCTCTTTTATCCTCGTCTTCCACTTCGCTTGGGAAAACGACCACGGTCTTCTCGCCCCGGAGGGGACTACCTTGTATTCCCTCTTCTTTTTCCCTCCCCCTTCTCGTGTCCTCTCTCCTCCCTGTCCACCTGCTTCCCCTCTCTGCGTCTCCACAGTTCCCCTCACCTCTAGAACGTCTCCATTAGAAGCCGTCGCACCTTCGGGGTCTGTGCGGTCTCCTAATTTGCCTACCGATCCGCACGATTTTGCTCCAGGTATCATGGTTCCTGCCCCGAAGATCGAGCATGCGAGACACGAAGCACCAAGCAATTTATTTTGAGCCTTTGGTACTCGTGGATTGCAGGCGCTTTGTTGGTCGTTCCTTCCTCTGCTTTCGTGGTCTTCCTGGTCTCTTCCCCTCCCCCAAACCGTCCTCCCCCTCGCACACCTTCCACCATCTTCACCGACCGCAATCTTCTCGCCCGAGGTGAACCTGGTATTCATCGTTCTCGTTAGTCGTCGAACATCTTCATCGGGAGCCAATGGATACCGCGACGTCTTAATAACGCGCCTGCCGATCGCCGGGCTTTCCTTCCCCTTAATCATTCCGATTCTCACGACTCGCGGACCGGTATTTTGTTTTGCTTGCATCCCCCTCCCCTCCCTCCCTCCCTCCGGTTATGCGTTTTAACTCTCGGTTGGTGCACGATAAGTCTTTATGGAATTTCATCTGTAGTAGTTATTTACCAAATTTATCATATCATTGTTGATAACTGATATTTTCTTGCTTTATTCAATACTTTTAGTTTTGCTTTAGATAACATCTAAAGCAAAACACGTTAAATGCATATAGCTTTTATTTTTTTAATTTTATTATATACAATTTTCAATGAATCTATATATTATATAATGCACATTCATATTTTATGGTAACTATTTGGACAAGAATTACACTTTTGTTAAAATTATTCGACATAATAAATTGCAATACGTTTTTTCGCGAATTATTTACATGTACAATGTATGACAATGTTTATAATTTATATGACAATTTATATGAAATTGAAAAAGTTCAATCAAAGGTTAACAAGTGACCCGTCAATAATATATGAAGTGAATTAACGGTAATTTTTAGTTAACTTCTAGAAGTCTGTAATCATGCTTATTAAGTTATCGAACTCGACTTAAATTGGCGAGAGGTCGACTTAAGCAAATTCCACGCGAAACGCTATTTATCTTCTTCACCACGAATTTCCATGCTTAACGTAATCTATATGCTTTTTCTGCAAGCAGAGCTTCTTGTCATATCTTCAGGCAAATGCGAAATGTATTCATACATTGCATCAAGTTTTGCAATGTATTCGCGAATACGATATTTATTTCGAGCGTATTACCGGTCGACGTACGTGATTTCACCTTTCGTCGGGGATATTCGCAGATAAACGCGCATGAAAATCGGTAATCACAGCTCGCATATCGCGCGAGCGCTCTTTTGCTTTTGTCCCGCGTTTTTCGCCATTTCTTCCTCGCATAATTTGATAAATATTCCGCGCCCGTTAATCCCGCAGAGATCGGCCAGTCGATCCCCGGAATAACGCGCTCTCGTAATTTGCAACAAATAATGATATTAACGTCGTCCATCATCAGCGTAAGAGAATACTCGGCTGCGCGTTACCAGACTTAAATCAGATTACATCTAACTTATCCTCCGGCGCAGAGAGAGAGAGAGAGAGAGAGAGAGAGAGAGAGAGAGAGAGAGAAAGAGAGAGAGGAAGTCCCCGCACGCGGCATAAATCACATCCGGACGTACGCGTTATGTGCGCGCAACGCGTGCAATAGAGAATGGATGTAATTAGAGCGCGCGTGTCATCTACGCTAAAACGCGGTCCGAAGCTCATTACCGAGATGCACGGTAAAAAAGCGACCGATCATCAATCTTTGTGAGTCTTCCATGGTCTTCCACGCGAAGATAATGCCCTACTTATCAAGCTGCCAGCTCGACGATAAACTCATCCTGTTCTCGCAACTTTACATTCGCCGCCGCCGTCGCCGCAGCCGCAGCCGCCGAAAACTCTGTAATCATCCGCCGTAATTATTAAATAATCGTTAGCGTGGCTTGATAATACATCGCAAAGATTGATTCACGACGCCCGTATCAGCGAAATCGTGCAGTGCCTGTAAAAATAATCCTTCAATATAATATTCCTATCATGATGTTTGAATTATAATTTTGAATAGAATTATTTGTCGGAGATACTACAAAATCATTTTTCAAAAATGTTTCCAAGATTTTTTGTTATCGCGAAAATAAAATAAACAAAAGGAGCATTTTAACTTTAATTCCTCACAATTCAGTTAAAAATCATCGTACCGCAATTTAAAACACAGATTCGTAAAGAGCTGAAATGCTGATTTTGCCGGGATGATATAATTACTAAAATTTTTTTAAGAACCTGTAGACCCGATACAAATGTAACGAAGTAGCGCTACGAACTTTTGTTCCAATCCAATAAGTCGAAACTATTTCTGCAACCCGCAGGTATCTTATTTCGAATTCATTAAAACTCTTCGCGCTCGCTCGCCGTAATTTAACCATGCCGTAAAGTCAGCGCCGCGGATCGACCTCGCATCCGGTGCCGATCTCCGTTTATAAAGGTATCCAATGTATATCAATCTTCGACAATGAGTCCGACTCTCGCCGGTGCGTTTCAGTCTCTCCTTTTTAAAGTTGCACTTGACACAGCCTTGACTCTACCAGCCATTACGCACGTGGGCGTCCCGCCCGGAGCGTTCGCGAGCCGCGATTCACCCGGCTCGCAATTGCACTAACGAGTTTCGCAACGCGGCGGCAAGAGCCCCGTAGAATGCATCGAACAGTAATGAGGGGAAAATTAGCGGCAGTGCCCCGGCACCGAAGAACGGCGCGGTTGCACCAGGTTTGATTTCTTCGTGTAAGCGATTAGCGTAGCAGCAACACTGACCGGCACCGTCGAGAGACGGACTTCCTTATGTCAGGGGCGAGGCGCAACCAAACCGTCCGCCTGCACTTATGCGAGCCGGCTCGTACTTAAGTCGAGTTAGGCGTTAGTTAAGCTGGCCAAGGGCTACCTTGAGCGAGGGGAACACCCGGCCACCCTGCGGCCACCAAGCCAGTGCTGAGTGCAGCGCTCTGCGGCTTCGCGATACGACCGTGGAGTGCCGTGCAGTTTTCCTCTTTCTCTCCTGATTGATGCCGCGAGCCACGCAACTATCGTATACGACGTACTTATGGTGGAGAAAAATCTAACTTTGTGGGGCGACTCCACGACTCCAAAGCGGACTCTGGATGTGCTGGTGGGATATTTCTTGTATCATCGTGATCATAAAATGCTCGGCGATTTCAGATGCGTAAAGAATGCGTTTCTGCTTCTTATCGATAATTTCTTGACAGAACGTGTCTTAAATTGCTTGTTCGAATGAGGCTAAAGTTACACTTTTAATCCTGTACCGTGTAGTATCTCAAAAACATTTATATTGTAATTTTGTGCTAATTATGTGCTTTGAATATACACTAGTTTATATAAGTTTTTCAATTACAGTTAGATTAAAACGATTTTTTGATAAACAATTACAGCAATAGAATCTAGATTAGAACAATAAATTAGCATATAAAGAGCTAATCCTTCATACATTGGGACCTGATTCTGCTTACGTTGGTGTGCTACCTAATCTATGTCTATCAAGACAGTGTGTCAATATAAACTGATTCGGAATCTTTCAATCGATAATAATTTTGAATACGATTACTAATTTTTTACTGTATTACAATCAAAGCGTAGAAGTGTTGTGCATTTATAATAATTTATAATCAGTTTATATAACTTTGTACACGTATTAGTGTGTAAAACATGTTTAAAACATAGAAATATTCTACGTTGACGACATAGTTATCGTCTCCGTTGCGTCTTACTTGCTCGCCTCAGCTAATACTTGTGCCAGAGGTTAACGAAGTAAAGGGCAGGGTCTTTGCCAGAGCATTTATCGTCACGATGGTGAGGCAAGGGTTGAATCACGAAGTTCGCGTATCTACGAGCGTACGTACGTGTGCGAGAGGAAAGGGCGGGGAAGCGAATCAAGTTGGAGGGGCGGGAAAGCGAAGTTACTTCTTATTTATGCCGCGTGCTTACCGTGACTTCAGGGTCTGCCGACTTCGGCGAGTCGTATATCGATTATGAGAGAAAGAGAGAAAGAGAATTTATGCACGTAACGGCCCTAATACAGGGTTACGCGTGTACCGAGAATTACAGCAAAGAAAGAGAATGAAAGAAAGAGAAGGGAGAAAGGGAGAAAGGGAGAAAAGAGAGTGAGCTCAGTCTACGTCTTAATTTTATACTCGATACAGCTAATAATTCCGCGTCGTTTTGATGCCGATCGCATATCGTGCTCGCGACGGTCAATTAACGTTTAACCTTGACGAGTATCGCCTTGCATGTTGCACTCAATCTAGTGCGTGTACGTCCTGAACATGTAGACTTGATTGAGTGATGCGGAATTGTCGATGGAAAATTGGATATCTGATAACGTCATGGTATGATTTGCGATAGATTGCTAATTAATCGTCACTTCAGTATTACCTTTATCAACACTTTATCGGAAACAAGGCAATGTCGTATTAAATAAAAGGAAATATAAACAAGTAAAATATAAAATTTATTCAGTTAAGAACGTAGAAAATAATTTTGCTGAAATACGTAAAAGTTTAAATACAAAGAAATTGTTCATTTGATTAAATTAATTTAGTATATCTTTAGTATATCTTCTTTTCTTTCGATGATATGTATTAATATATTATATTTATAAATACATATATTCTCTCAACGAAAGAAACAAAGACGAACTAAAATAATTTAGTTAAGTGAACAATTTTTTTCTGAGTGTTGATACAGATCTGAAAGTATTTTTGTTGAATCATCAAATTACACAAGAATCTCAGGCATGATGGGCAATGTTGCAAAAAATTTTAACATGCATTCTTGCATTCTTGCAACCCCATAATTTGAGCATCCTATATAATTATTTTTAAATCTGTATCTAATAGTTAAACTTTTAGATACATCAACACTATCCCTTTCGTGTGAATAATAGATTTTTTAACTCTATAATAATGATGTTTCTAGTTTTATATCGATGTTCACAATTGTTTTTAATTACAATAGATATTTTTAGAGATAATGAAAAATATATTATTCAAACTATTTTTTACATAAATTTATTTATATAGCGCGAAAATGTTACATTATACAAAATGCTTTATAATAATAACATTCATATGATAATAAATCATATTATTATTATATAATTAGATAGCAAACCGCACATTGCCGCTTTGCTTTCGTATTTCGTACCATTACATTATCTACATACGCGATGCATTCAAATGTGTTTATTATACATATGTGTTGCCAGAGATACAATGAAACATCACCATGTGAGAAACACTCAAGTACGCAGTGAATATTCACGGATGTTACTCAATGCGTGAGAAATTATTACTCTGCTAGCTGAATAGACTGAATAGACTGAAGCAAGTTTCGCCCGCAGTGAAACAATAACAATGGAGTCCTATTTCGCAATTTTTCCCAAATCTTCCGTAAATTTATCACCGTTTGTGTTCACGATAATAATTCGCGCTTACTATAAACAGTTAACTTTCAATGGTACATCAATGCTATTTTGTGGGATGACAATAACAGAAGAGTTGCTATAAACAGAATTCGATATATTCATTTATATAAAGAATTTATATTGCAAGAAGAGTCGCCCACCGGAAAACACGACCGATGAAATTGCGTATCAGATAGAACGTCGTGTCATGCATAAAAGTTTTCTTTATCTTTATTACATACATAGTCTCTGAATGAAAAAATTTCCATAAATGGATTATTACTGAAGACTGAAGTATAAATGACCTGTTGATTATAAGAACTTTTCGTGCAAGGTATTCGAATGGCTATATTTTTCTGATGGAAGAAACGAGAACATGAACATGCTTTCTCTTCTTTTTGGTCCGGCACTGTTGCATTGTAACACGCGATACATGTTGCGAAATTATTCAACCTTGTTTCATTCGCCCAATTTAAAATCCAGTTAATATTTCTTTGGCGCCAGGGTATATTATGACTTTACCTCGCGTGACGTTACGTACAAATTAATGTGTAAATACTAATTTTTAAATACACGCAATACACATGATGCATGTATATAATTACATTATATGCGATAATATAATATCTTGTCTATATAATATAATATCTTCGATAAGAGATTAACTGCTATTAATGCATGTATATAATAGAAATAATTATAACATCAATGTCTCTCGAGAATGCTTTTAGTTTAAACATATTAACATATTTAGTTATTGATCATTTAAAAAATATTTAATTCTCATTGTTCAATCGTCAAGTATTTATTAAAATATACATCTATCATTAATTTGATTTATAAATTATATAAGTAAAGTTTGTAAATTTCACTTGTTAAATTTGAACTTTTTCTGATATATTATGGCTAACAAAATTGTCAATTATTGGTATTTCTGAAATCATATAATATCAATATTTTACTTTTTTCTAGAAAATAGAGATACATCATTCCTCGAGAAATAGAATAAGAGAGATATAAAATTAATCTAATCGGAAAGCTCGTAATACTAAATGCTTTTTAATAATTAATTAATTGAACATGATATCGGAGGGAAAATCATAAATGTAACGTCGAGATTAGCGCTTCTACGATTCTCTTGTTCACGCACTCTCAACGATCCGCGATTAACAATTATAATTATTCGGCCAAGACGCCATGGGAGATGCAAGAGTGCAGCAAGCCGATTTCACGACGATGGCTTGCATATTCCGCGCCGACGAGGCATTTGCGTTGCTTCGACGTGGCGGTTGCAGCCAATTTGCGTACCTCTATAAATACAGGTACCGACGTTTCGCGGCGCGTTACTTGAGTCAAGGAAATATACCTAGGCGTTCGGTACCTGGGTGTATGTCCGCATTATACATAATGCATGATTCGCTGCGCATCTCGCCTTCTGTGAGATAAAGAGAGGGTGAAGAGAAAGAAAGAGAGAGAGAATCCTGGATAGTACCCTTTCGCTAGCTCGTCCTTTCCTCGTGTCGCTCGAACGCGCAGTGGATCCTTCTAATTAAGGTACGAGAGATACTCGATGTCGAATTCTTGAGAGGGTTTCGATAAACGGTGCGTTTCCAGTCGGCGAGACTGGATACAGTAAAGTCACCTGCGATTGCCATCGTCGAGGTGGGCAAAAGGCGCGGCATAGCTGTTTTTCCGCCGATGATTAAGTACCGATAATGACGCGAATAAGTATTCGCGCGTAATACGCCGGACGATCCAGCCGTGTCGACCGCGCTGTCTCGTACGAGGAAGATAAATTTCGAGAAGAAGGTAATGAGACTTCTTGCCTCCGGATTCGTCTTTAGGGATATTCTTTTTGCGATGATCAGCAACCGTGTAGCGCCATCAACCGCGCGTAAAGAATTTCGAACGGTACTGTGTGATGGATATGAATATGCAGCGCGTTTGTAAAATTTATTGCTCGCGCCTAATGTTTACGATCCTGTCAGTTTTATAAGTGCCGACGAGTGATTGGTTACATACCATTCGATTAACGATATTGAAATGACAGTTTAAATAAATACGCTAGTTTATGTTTCTTCTAACTTCGGTATATTAATTTAGTCTGGGTAAACAGTGGTAAATGAAAATTGATGTGAAATGTTCAATACAAATAAGCGAATATTAACACAAATAATAAAATTATGTATGTTATTATTGTACTTTGCTTTGAAGTAACGTAAGCAGATATTATCCAGAACAAGAAGGTTATATTCAATTTGCTTAAATCAAAGTTTATAAAAATTAACACAAAAATATTAGATACTCGCTTTGACCTTCTTTGATTATTTAAAAAAAAATGAAGTCTGGATAAATTTGATACTTTCTTATATTACTTCAAAACGGAGTCTAATAGTAACACAATTTTATTACTGTTATGCACTTACCGTTGAAAGTAATTTCAAAATACGGTATGCCTTCGTTATGTCGTACGTTCTACGCTGCATAAACTTACGGTCTTAAACGCAGGATAATTTTCGTCCTCGGTAAGACCTAAGCACTCGCGATCATTTACGCAACGAATGGGGTGTAAACTGTAAATACTTTGCCGTTCCTACTCTCCCCGTCGAACAGTATCCCGCTGTTAAGAACCCAGAACAAGGTCTCTCGCGCCGTGCTTCGCCTTTCTCGTCGTTGCTAACCTAGGGTCGCAGGGGCATCCTATCGCGTAAATCCGCGTACCAAGAATTTCCAGGGAAGCTACGTCGCGATGCATACATATGCATGCGCGCCTACTGCGTATAACGCCAACGCCAGTAGACTTCGGGATGGAAAGTAACTGCCAATTAGCTGGAGTCCCCGAGGGAGGAAACTTGAGTACACGTCGGGTCGAGTCGCACATTTTACCGATGACTCACTTTTCATTGTCCCTGTCTCTCCCGCAGTGTCGATAGTTTCCCAAACTAGACATCGCTCCGCCTACTAACAGGAAAACGCAGCAGCTGACAACGTAAAAACGTCTTGCAAGCGTGGCACGAGGATGAAATATGTCTACGGTTCGCAGGCTTCCGTTCGATGTGGTATTCAGTGTTTGTAGGAAAACAACAGATGTGTGAAAAGTATCGAACGAGGACAGTGTTTTATGATTGACACCGTCGCAGAGAAACTGTGCGTCTTTTATTTCGTGATATTATTATAGTAATTTAACAATAATAAATAAAATATAATGCTCGAAAGTTGCACAGCAAAACAATATATATATATATATGTGTGTGTAATAAATGACCAGTAACGAGCACATTCAGATCTTAGATTAAAATATATTTCAAATAAAGACTACATAATAAAAACGTTTCGTAAATAAAGAGAATTTGGATAAAATGAAATGATGAGATCGCTTTAAAACACTTGTAAAAGTGGACGAAAATTATCCTTATTTCCCTTGACAGTCAGTAAATAGCACGTAAAGTGCGCTTACTAGTTTTTAGTCAATGTGCATGCGTAATCTATTTTCACGAGCTTTTTTCGATTCTTTATCTTTACTGACTATCAGGGGAGATAAGGAGAGTACTCGTACAAATATTAGGTGTTGGAATTAATTCGTAGCGTTTTTTAATGAAAGAATGTTATTTATTTCACATGAGCATTAAAAAATACATTAATGAAAGTACTTCCCATCACTTGTAAAACGCTACGAATTAATTCCAACACCTAATAATTTTTTCAAAGTGATCTCATCATTTCGTTTCATCCAAATTCTCTTTATTTATTACGAATGGTATGCAAGAAAAATTAACGTGTCATTTCTCGCTTATAACGTCATGATTTAATGGCTGAAATGACTACTCAGGAGCCTTAAGCACTAAAGATCCAGTTTCTGACCGCAGGCATTTAATTTTTAGTATCGTGTTTCTCACATATGCGGTTTAAAATAAATTCTTATCATTTATTTTAAAATATTTCAGAAAGCACGCGACACGTTCGCTTTGTAAGCTTCTGAGTAAGCAGTACTTTTATTTTTGAATTGTAAAATCCACTAACGCGAGAAACAGTCTTGCAATTTGCAAGACCTCAACGACCGTAATGAGATGCGATATGCGTGCTCTCAAGAACATGTAGTCACGTAGTCTTGACGGTATTAGATAAGCAGGTGATTCGTGTACTCGTCCAACGATAGACTACGGAAAGCGGTAGGGTAGGTACCCGGTTGAGTTTCCGACTCGTTGATTTACTAGTGTGTCAACTCGACGCAAAAGTCACCTTGTCGGCATACATACATATTTCTCGACAATCATGCAGAAATCCGGTTCTTACGGTAATCGAATCGGATGACAGGAGTAGGTAAACCGCGCAACGAGTTTTGCGCGTACACAGGTGCATCGATTACGCATCTGTGTCAGAAAATACATTATTTATGAAAGCTACTCCCGACGAAAGCGACTTCTACATCACTCGTATTTCTACTTTCGCTGCTGTAACCTATATGTGTCAATAGAATAGTCATCTATCCGTTCTCGGAAAGAACGGTTTTACTGAAGTATCTAAAAATTTGACTAAATATAGCACATCTGAAAATAACCTTGTTTGAAATAATAATGGAGGACGAACAAGCTAGTTGCTAAAATGTCAAAATTTTTTGCAGCATTGTCCATCATTTTTAAGTTTCCTACATAATTATTTTGATGGTTTAACGACATTATTTTGAAGTATGTTACTGGCTAAATTTTTAGATACTTTAGCAAAATCGTTCTTTTCATATCGAAATGCTATGAAAAGATAGTATCTTGCATCTATAATATATACGTTATTTTTAAACAATAACTTGTGATTAGTGATTTCCCCCCTCCCTCCCCCCGATAGGGAGGACAATTATAGTATCATGCATTCAGTCATGAAATATTGCTTTCGTTTCTTTCATGCACACAACGTAAAATTTGTATTCACTATAATTGTAACACTCAAATACGAGTTAGTTGATATCGGCCACTAGATTCTCTCTCTCTCTCTCTCTCTCTCTCTCTCTCTCTCTCTCATCTGGATAAAATATCATCTCTTCCTCCAGCGGAATAGGCCCACATTATAAACATTGCCATAATTCATCAACTCATTTCGCCGTGAAAAACAAAACTCGAGTTAGGGCGATATCAGTAACAGCTAGTCCATACTCCTCTTCTGATCGTTAAGTCCGACGTACCTTCGGAAACCTCCATCGCGATGGACGATAGCTCGCTCCTGTACAATCGGGCACGCACATGCGAAGCCTGCAGGTGCGAGCGCGCGTACACACACGCAGATAACGACGTTCTTGAACGCAGATCGCGACGTAGATTTATCTGGCGCGAAGACCGCTGACGCTGTTTCCTCGCGCCACCGACTCCTCCCCTTTGATAATCGTGAGAGGGCCTCTCTCTTTCTCCCTGCCTGAATTCCGAATGTGGCGAGACACGGAGGTGAAGAGAACAAGAAGAAAGAAGCTGTGGCATTATGACAAAATGCTAAGACGCTTGGAATTCAAAATACAGTAATATGCCCATTTTTATTTCTCGATTTATAGACGTTTCAAAAAGATGACTCTATTAGAAAAACAAATCTATTTTTTTTATCTATACAAGCGTCTGTATCGTTTTGTTAGCTCCATTCATTTTTTATTGGAGACTCTTAATTAGAGTGGAATGTTGTTTGTGAGCTCAGAGAAAAAGATGTACTTCAGAAAGGTAGAGGGAAGACATAATCGTATATAGCTAAGAATTTATGTATTTGTATCAGATTCTCCATGACTATCCATCTTCGGGCATCATCCTAAGGGCTCATGTATGTACACTCTAAGGTGTTTGTATAGGCAGCAGGTAATCGAAGCCATACGATACGCCACAATTTTCTTCGGGAAAAACGAGAAGATTACGTGGTGTATAGAGTCAAGTAACCGGTTGTGGTAGAATCGTCTAACTGTTTAAAGCATAGCGTTGATAGATCTCAAATATGTCAATCTCCAAGAACGCATCTGCCATTTAACGATATTTTAATAGCCGTATCCTGTTTTGAAGTTGCGAATATCATCGGTAGAATCTCATTAATGTATTTGCAATTTATGTTACTTTGGAGAAAAAGCTACAGCATCGAATTTTTCTATCACTATTTTGTTAAAGAGTCATTCGATTATGTTCGTGTCATTGTTATCTGCGGTACGCCAGGATTGCTGACATTACGATAGTTTATAATCAGCATGTATTATTGGCCATTTATGTCACATTCTTAATTCAATATGCTATAAAGTTACATAATCGTAAACTTTTAACGAGGCGATTACGATCGCGTCTCCGCCTCTTCAAACGCGTATTCTTTCATTGATAATAATAGATGAGCCGATTTAACGGCGTAAATTACCTGCATTGAAACCGCGTCTGTCAATCGCATCGAAAAATGTGGACTTACGTGTGCCCGCTGACGTTACGGCGTGATTTCGATCCACGATCGATTCACGCTAGGTCCGCATCTCTGCACTTCACCGTGCCATTACTCGCAAGAAGAATTAATGTTCGCACGGAGAATAAATTCCCCTTTACATGGCAAAATAATTCTCGTAAAACGCGCACGCCGCTATATTCATAATTTAATGGCCATAATTTACCGATAGCCGTATATCCCGAGCGATGCTCGTGCCTAGGCAAAATATTACGTACGTCCGTACTTCTCGGCCGCTACAGCGATATAAATGCTCGGAGGATGGGCGGTCTTGATCGCGGCACGTATAAACAGGTAGGTCAGTTAGTCGGTGAAAATTGCTTCAGAGGGAACGCAAACCGAAGGTAGTCATCACAGCCCGTCTCTCTCTTTCGCGCACGCATAGACAATCCCGAAAGCGGTACGCCGTCATTGCTATACACAGAATGCCACGTGATGTAAGTGTATCTCGCAAATAATGTCTTAATCTCGGAAGCATTATTCGCTATACCGAGATACGGTGATAGGGAGGACCATTGTCTCGGTCGAAAGTGTGGTTGTGCTTCGTTAATACGTTGAATACTAAACTGGATAAAACACGTTATATTATGTACACAATATCAACGTTTGCTAATATTAAGCAATTCAAACATTGTTTCGCTAGGACTTACTTATATTATTCGATGCAGTTCATCATCATGAACTTTTTGCAACGCTAACAAATATGATCACATGTATAGATCGATAAATTAAATTAATAATTATTATACACCGTTCGTTCTAATTATTATTAAATTATTCAGTCTGTTAAAATATTACTATTTATTTAAAAAAAAAAACGTGAAAACATTTGATGAAAAATAATTACAGATATACATCAGTTTTTGATTAAAAAATTTACTTTCCATTGTGCAGTATATTGTCAATTTTTTTATAAACATATATAATACATTCTACGTTATTTTCAAGTTCCAAAGCAATCTTAAAACTTGATCTCGTGTAGACTGATAAATTTTACAAAAGTTGATAAATCAATTATGTCGCACTTGCTCAAACATTACGGAAACAAGTTGTAAAAGAAAAGATGATAAAAATAAACGTCAAATAGTGTTTAGCAATTCACTCATTCATCAACCAAAAGCGATAATCACGTAGCAGCGGGCTGCGACCGTTAGAACGACGTTGTTTCACGCGAGTAACGATCCTCGAGATCTCATTTACAGTACAAATTAGTCGTAGGCCGGTCCTGCGTCCTTAATGGCCGGTCGGCACGCAAAGAAGTTAAGTTTAATGAAGACCGCGCGTTATCCGTGACGAACCATACGCGCGCGTTCGCGTTCGCAGCCGGCCGTGTGCGAATGTGTGCGCGGCCATGCTCTCAGCGTACGCCGGCTGAATGCGACTTAAACGAAGATTTATGCCGCGACGCGTAAATATAAACAACAATGTGCAATCCCCGCGCATTGTCCCGTATGGTAGACGCCGTGAGAGTCGGCCAATGCGAACTAATAAGCTCGCCGTTCGACGCCATTCGCGCGCTCGGCGCATCGTCTTCGCGTGCACGCGAGGCACGCGTGTGTACTACACGCGGCCTCCGAACGATGGGGATCCAGCACCGGCTACCGTGTCTCCCGAGACTAATCAACGGAGGTGCATCGAGCGACCAAATCCATCCTCGTCTCCGCGAGAAGGCCGTTTTTTGCGCTCCGGCCGGCGGAAATTTGTCTGTCGCTGCCTTAATACACCGGCTGTCAGCCGCGTCGACGGTGATCCATCTCGGGATACTTTTGGCGAAGTAGACGAACTCGTTTCTCATACTTCAGTTCGTTGTTTTGCGATTTTTACTACGGCGCCTTTGGCGTGGTAAAGACGAGCGATAGCTCGACATGAATTTATATTAGAATGCATATCGCGTGTTATTCCTTTTCTGTTCGTCGATCGTTCTTATCTCGGTTCTCATTCTTATCTCGATAAGTGAATTAGTTAAAGTTAAATGAGATTTAATTAAGATTTATTAAACTCTCATGACCATATAAATAAAAACGAAAGAATTCTTCAAAAACTATACTAGTGATCTGAAAATGAAGTAATAATAGGCAATAAAATATTCGCATTATCTGAACGGTAATTTTAATGTATTTGAATATGCAATTATATATTTGAAAATACAAAGAATGAGCGAGATGCTTGGTATTTCAGTATTTTCGTGATATATTCGAAGTTTGATAGAACTTCAACCCTCGCGTTTACGGTATCGCGAAGCGTCGATATTACCATGAATCATGTCGAACGAAATTGTGCAATTAATTATCGCAACGGATGAGAGTGGCGGGAAAGGCTTTTAAGCCCATTTCCGCTTTTACGGACGTAAAACAGAAGTAACACGTAATACTCACACTTATATCCTCCATGCTGCAATTTCCGACATGCATTAATCCGTGATTAGCACAAATTTCCATGGGCGTCGTGCGAGAACGTAGATAAGGAGGCAACGCACATCAAACGCTTACTGTCACTCGTAGAAAACACGCTACGTGCGCGCAATATTCACGTGATATTCTTCCTCGGATAAATCACACGCTGGTTGATTGAACAACAACATCGAGATTTCTTCCTTCCGCAAATATCACTCGCAAAAACCGGTCAATCTCGCTGCGAAGATCACGTCGGCTGCGCCTCGCTGCGATCGTTCCACGTCTCTGAAGCCTCATTGACTCTCCAATGACACTCACCGAGAGTCACACCACGTCGCTCTTCTATCTATATCTACGTCGGGGTACGGCAGAATTATGAGGGATACACGCACACGCGAGATGTTCACCGCAAGATCGCCGGCAGGGTCGTCGCCACCGCGACACGGCGACGGCCGCGGCAGCCGGGGTGGTCCACGGAGCGTGACATCCTCCGTATCGGTCGTCGAAGTCTCCACACGCGCTTTCGGTGGGATCCACCGGCGGATGACAGTCCGGCCAAGATTACAAGGGCATTCGTTGTTGAAATTAGGGTCGCGTTTTAAGAACCTTACGTCGATCTTAATCACCCGCAAGCCATCCGACTCTGCCGACTACAAGGCTACTACTGCCTGCGAACCACGAAATCGGAATCAGTCTCACTTAGTTTCGTGAATAAGTCACTCTAAAAGCTATCGCCCGAACGACAATCGTAGATGACTCGCGTTGTCCCTGTTATCGGCCCGCACAGAACCCCACCGGGTAAGAAAAAAAGGACCACACACAGCCGCCAAGAAGTTAGTCTTCGGGGATCGTCACGGACTCGGTTCTCGGGGAATGGACGATACGGACGAGCGTACCGTGGGAGAGAAAGAGAGAGCCAAGCGTTCACCGGCTCGGGCTGAAACTCACTGAGTCGACTCTTCTGGTGCCCGGCAGGTCTGCCGGGTCTGCCCGTGACGCGTCGTGGTGAGGGATCGTGAGGCAGACGGAGAGGGAGTAAAACAGACAAGGAGAGAGGGAGAAAGAGAGAAAGAGTGAGGAACGACGTTGGTAGAGCGAGACGAGGAGTTGTGATGGAGGGTTGTGGGGCCCTAGCCCAACGTGTCCCCACCAACCGGCCCATTGGGTGCCCAGGGCTCCGACCATTATCTCTTCTTGAACAGTTCTCTGCCTTGCGCGAGACCCTACGTGGGGCAGGGGTATAGGGAGGGGTTGGAGGGCTTTATTATATTTACGAGGCGTTATCGAAGCAATCCAACAATATTGATTCCGCGCCGCGGAGCGATCAACCATCTCAAAGAACGCCCAGCCACGGACCCTTCTATGCCTCGCTACGTTTATACGCTACCGGAGGGCTCACACGGCGCCCTTATTCTTTTCACTCGTGCGCTCTCTCGACTCTGAGACTTTTTATTTCGTTCACCTTTTCGCCTTTAATGTCCGCCGAATGCGATCAAATCGCTCGCGCGCACGTTTTCTCTCGCGTGAATTACACGGTGACCATGGGCCCTTCGTTGCTGCCGTTGCTTCTGTTGTTCCGCTGCTCCGGGAATTAAGATGGGTGGGGTGCTTCATAAATTCGACTAGTGATCTTGATCGAGATCGAGTCGGTTTAGGGATGGGCAAGGATAATACATTAATTTCATTATGATTCTCTCATTTATAGCTAGTTCGCGTGCAAGGCCACAGAACGAAAGATAGAAACATTGTAAAAAGGGGAGAAGAAAGCATTTATTATCTTTCAATATTTTCCACAATTTGTTATACTTTAATAATACCTTTCATATAAAATGATATATTTTGTAAATTTGATATAAGATGATATGTTTTATAAATTTACTTGTGTATTTCTTGTAATCTGTTTATATGAAAAATTGTAATATTCATTACTATTGCAAAGTACTATTGGCACTTGGCATATTTATTAAGAAAGAAATTGAAATCGAATTAAAAAAAAATTGTCATTAAAATTTATAACATTCGATATTTTCTTATTTTAAAGATGTAATATTCTTTTATTGAGTCTTTCTGTTGTAACTTTAATGACACGAAAAGTTCAACGTAGATACATTTTATGAGTGTACTATACGAGAAGTAGGTCGCGATTTCTTGGTCTCTATAATTTGATTTCCATCGCTGCAGGACTCGATACTTTTATGATAATATTTAAGTTTCAAATTCTATTCTGACATCATGCAGCTTTGCGCATATAAATTATCTCATTAAAACCAACAGTAAAGGAACTTATATTTTTCGATTCACACCAACTGCTTCGTGTCATCATAAACATTACGAAACAGTACTGTCCATGTTTTCGCACAGTTACAACTGAAAGGTGTTACATCTTATTTTACGGTAACCACCATAAAAGGTATGTCTTCAGATATTTATCACATTACGCATCCCGATATTGTGCACGCAGTCGCATCGCTTAATCAAGCGCAATTTACACTCAACATTAAAATATATTCTACAAGTTTTACAAATTCTTTTTGAAAAAATTAGTTAAATATTTTCAAAGAATATATTATAAATATAATTTGCACTTGTTATAACTTGATATAAAATTATAATTTAATGAAATGATGTCTTTTTGGAAATAAAATAGAAAGATGCGAAGAAAAAACAAGATTATACATACGCGGTCAGTTTTTGCCTTAATTCGCTGGTTTATTCTCTTAACGTCTTCACGTATTAGCCTTTTCTTCCTGCAAGTCGCTTGTAAAATTACTCATTTTGTGCTCCGGTGACAACAAGGACAAATGATATCATCAGTAATACCGTCACAGCTGGAATAGCATATCAAGATCGTAAGAAACGTAACGGTCGTCGGTATTACCTTCAAAAGAAGAACTGTCCTGATTACCTCTTACACGCCCATTTGCGTGGTTGCAGTTGAATCATGTTAGAGACAGAATCTTGTCGCGCGCGCGGATGTGTGGGTGGGTGGATCGCGTAACAGCTGATCGTCCTCGCTGATCGGAACGCCAACAACGACGGTGCAGGAAGCTGCGGACGTTCCTGTAGTGTTATTCATTTGTATGACTCTCGGAATTTCATCTGTGTTCGATTTAGGCGTAAAGATAACGACGCAGCTTCTCTCTCTCTTTCTCTCTAGTTCCTCTTTTTGCTTCCAAGTACATTCGCGTTACAAAGTCTAGTGTGTTCAAATCATTGAGCACACACATACGCATGCGGAAACGCTATATACTGATAGAGTGCACGAGGTGGAGGAGTTGCTGATAAAGAACTAAATAAAGGATATATGTCAAGCGGCAGTGTAATCAGAGACTAAGCTTGACCTCAAATATTATGAGACATGTTTTAAGAAGATACGACTCATAAATTCCGGTTTTATGACGTGAGAACGAAAGTAACTACTGTTAATTTCTGTAAGCCACTGTACTTTACTTGCTTAAATCTTTATCAATATTTTTTTAATAACAATGCATTTTATGATGGCATTTAAAATTGTATTGAACTTTGAAAACAATGGAAATCGTCTAATTTAAAAGAATTGTCAAATTTTTATAATAATATTCAAGTGAAAATTAAATCAGCCATATCGAATCTTTCCTGTATTTTTTGACGCATATATTCATGCTAGTTTTTAATTCTTTTTTATACACGAAAAAAAACAATTTTGCTAAAGTATCTAAATATTTAAATATATACAAATCTGAAAATAATTTTGTTGGACTACTAAAATAATTATGCAGAAAATTCAGACATGACGAACAATGCTGTAAAAAATTTTGATATTCTAGCAACTACCTTATTCATAATTATTTTAACTCAATCCAACAAAGCTATTTTTAGATTTATATCTAGCTAAATTTATATCTAGCAAATACTTCAGCCTTTTCAGTATATAAATCTCAGACCAATTCTTTTCTCTATCGAGGAAGAGTATCAAAATAAATGTAAAGCTGTTGGATCTTCCGAGTTGAACTCAAATATACAGTTATAATATTCAGTGTGCGCATGAATGGAGTGTAATGTACCTAAAGTATGTCCTTCTTATAGCGGAGCCGAAGCAGCTTTCTCGCTTGGTTTCGCGCGACGCGATTTACGGTCGTCGCGATGAGAGAGGCTTCAAAATCGTGCGAACACCCTTCGCTTACGCCACTGATAGATGTAGGAAGTACAGAAGTGAGAGGAGAAACATCCGCGTCCCTCTAATCCCCGTGAAAGCGCATGATGCGTCCGCGGAAAAGGCGGGGAAGGAGACTTGATGAACTTGCCTCGTGAATCACCTCGCCTATAAAAATCGGCGCCCGATGCGTGAGAGAGATAACGTAGGGGAGGAGCGGTAACAACAGGTTTGCTTATGTACGCACGTATGAGATTCAGACGAAGGGAGACGATGGTAAGCGCGACGGAGAAAACGCTTGAACGATGCAACTGCAACACGTGCATCGCGAGAGAATGTTACGGAGGATCATGCGGCGGTGCATCGCGTTTAGAGCACATCGCGCGGCTGCGTGTGTGTGTGTGTGTGTGTGTGTGTGTGTGTGTATAGTGTTCGGTATATACGTGAAACGATATACACGATATACTGAACGCGATGCGTACATGCACGCGCGGGTACGCAATATCCACACTTGGCCTACCACGGCCGCATTGCTTGGTAATGTTCGAGTTCCACGCAGGTTGCGTCGGCGTAACGCGAGGATGGCGTTCCATCCACGTCGTGTTACGTTTATTGTTGCGTACACGTAAGCATGGTACGCTCGCCGCCGCGTGTGTTACGCGGACGTACGGCGGACGCGAGAAAAAAAATGAGGATAGGTGAGGGGAGATACAAAGAGAAAGAGAGAAAAGTGTGCTTACACGCGTGTACGCTTACACTGTCGTGAGGGGGGGGGGGGGGATTTCGCGATGACTCATGAGAAAAACCAACGATCGCTGCACGCGGTGTTCGTATCTTCCCCGCAAATATTATCGTGTGCAGGTGCGATGGTCCCGCATGCAACATGAGACTTATTGTGTGTGTTCTTTGGTGAACGAAACAACGGAGTCATTATAGAAATTGATTGATCGAGAAAATTTTATTGTTTAATACGTGGCACGTGGATAAAGTCTCAGACATTAATCGAAAGTTATAATTCCTTGCAGTTTGATATTTTATTGTAAGCATCCATTATCGTCACGCAAAATTAATGATATACGATTTACATATTAATGGAGATTTTACGTGTGTAAAAGTACGAATTTAAAAATTATAAATTCTAAATTAATATAATCTAGAAGGTATAAATTAAATGATAGAGAAAGCAAAAACTGATTATATAATTTGTAATTCATAAATTAATGTAATTTATAAATTTATATTTTCCTAAATTACATTATTAACGTCTGAATTATAAATTATATAATTAAATTCTTTTTTCTCTATCTTTTAATTTAAAATATAATGTTATTTAATGAAATTGTTACAATTATATTATTATATTTATTGTAATGAAACTACTTTTACATCATCATTTAATGCGGTTTCATAACATTCTATTTCTTTTCAATTTTGATGTCAAATTAGATTATCTTTATCCTCTATTTCTCGTAGGATTATCTTCTGACGCCATGACATTACGAAATCTTCTGTGTATAACAGTGAAGCACAATTGTATGATTCATGCGTCTCGCACGCATTAAACTCACTGAGGGTATGGACTAACGATTAAAATTATCAGTTAGTATCGTCATTGATTAACATATGAGTTTCATATGTGGCATTTCATCGCATTCACATTTGATTAGTCGATTGAATATCTCGATGCAGTTTAAACACCGATAGCCTGATGCCAACACGGCGGATCGTAATTGATTATGCGACTACGAACGCTTGTGAAACGCACTATTGTTCGATATTCTTCTATTTCTCAATGATCTGATTTTATGTAATCTTTTCTCCCCTCCTGCTGAGGAAATTTTTCTTGTTGGATGTTGCAGAATATTTAGAGCACGTGATTCGCTCATTGCGAAAGATTTATTGCAACATTTTGTGTAGATCGTGAGATATCTGCCTAACATCGATAATAGAAAAATGCGCGAATGTGACGTCAGTTGTTGGTCAATTCTATATTTTTAATATCTTTCGTATTTATTCGCAATTATTCAGCCAAATCTAAAACGTTTAAGATTCTCTTAAATATTAATACGTATTTAACTTTTCCGACTAAAAATTGAAAATTCCATTTAAGTAGAAGATTTATTTATTAGATATTATTCTCTTGTATTCTATATTGTCACTATTAGTAATTTATTGTGTCACTATTAGTAATTTATTAGCAATTAATAATAAGGAAGTAATCTAATTTTATCAAGTTATCTTACATCGATGATTAAACGTGATATCTTTGAATATGGAAAGGATAGTAAGAAGAATTATAATATGTTGAAAGAGTAAGCGCATTCTTTCTCGAGTAAATCTAAATTATCAGATCGCTTTCTAGGTAGCTAAGCAGAACTTTTACCAGCACTTTTTCACGTAATTTCAACGGTTAAAAAAAAGCAGGATGCGGAAGGGAATGGTCTCTAGTTGGCTATATCGGCGCTCCTTTATAGCACCGGTTCTATAAAATATATCCTAAGGCACTGCTCGCACCATCTCGCTGCCATGTAATAGGCGTGCCTGCGGTGCGAAGCCGCCGGACGTGTTTAATAACCGTGAAAAACATTATATCTTTGTTGTCACAACGAATCGTTAGTACGCGCCACGAAAACCAAACGTCATGAGTCAAGTGACGCCTAACGCGATACCGTCATTAAACGCCTACAAAGAACACCCGTCACAGTCGCTGATGAAGTTTAATTCCGGGTGTCGTGTCATCTTCTACATTTCCAAGATATGAAATGATATGATATGATCCAAAATATGATATGATCTCTGCCGCGTGGACTGCATTCTTGAGAGTAAAACAAAGAACTTAATTTGAAGACAAGATTTAAAAAAAAAGGTCGCTATGTCGATAGTCTTGTCAAACTCGATAAGTGCCGACCAAATGTGTATATATGAATGTACATATGAGTTTAAATTATGAATCCGGACTATCCAGAAGCATAATGAGCGGATATGGATAATCCTTCCCGACACTTCCCGTTGCGTCCTGTACATGCACGCGCCTGTCTCGCAACGGTGTATTAGTGACGATATTCTTGCGCCTTGTGCTACTACATTCATTCTACGTTGCTTTCACACTAGCTTGGGAGATCGTATACCATTCTATCTCTCGTATCCAAGCGAAGGTCAAGAACCAAATAAACGCCGACATACAAATACATTCACGCAGTGACTTCGTTGAATTGGATAATGATAATCCTAATGGTTACGCAATCAGTTACGAGGCGCATCTCTCTTTCTACTATCGCAGGACAAAACGAACTGTGACGTTTGTTGCAATAATTAAATGGACTTGAGTTCTTATCGGAACGGTGAGTTGACTTCTTCACGACACGTGCGTTTATTATGCGAAGAGGAAATGTCGAAGGTGCCGAATGAGTGAAGTATGAACGTGATTATTATGTGTGTATTAATGCGGCGAACGGAACTGGATATTAATGGATGGTCTGATCGTATCGCGATGTTTATTTATGTCGACGTTGCGTTTATTATCAATGATTCCTAGATTTTTCTCACTTTCTGATCTTGTATTTGCAAACGCATTAAAGTCCCGATTAGCGTCGTACCTGGCAATTGAGTCATTATATCTGAATTAGAGACGAGGGAAGCAATCGGATAATCGTAATCGATCGTCGACGGTGGGATCTTACGAATCAATTCTTAGAGATTCGAATGCTTGCTCGAGTCATGTAAATTCATGAGGAAATACACGCCCGGTTGGGCGACACCGCAACAAAGTTACAGTGAGCGGGTTGATCGTCCTGTAATGATTAATCGCGCTCGCGACGATAATTATAACATATGTGCGAATGATTACTACCTTAAGTAACCATACGTTACTTCTTATCCTACAATAAGTCATTGCTGCTCGGTAATGGTCGCAATACTTTATCGTCGGCGCTATTCCCTCCACGGGTAGACGATCTCGATTGTGGTCGAAGGTCCCGACTTCGGGTTCGATATCGAGACCACTGACTTTAATTAGTTCGCCGTGATTGCGCGAACGTAAAGGCAGAAGAGCGAACGAGAAAAAAGCGGGGTCCACTCAGGGGAGCACGACCTCTCGAAGAAGATTTTATTTGCGCACGCAAGAAAAAGCGCACGCAGTGCACACCGGATCTTTGGTTACGTTAATATCGTGCATATTTAACTGGGAGACGTTTATGTCCACGAAGTGTTTCATTATCGCTATATATCGTGGCTACGAGCGCGAGAATAATCATCAAGGAATCACGGTCGCCGCTAAATCATTATCTATGAGCAGGTTTTTACGTTCGAGCACGAAAGGGAATAACGGAGAAGAGAGAAGGGTACGGGAATAAAAAGGAAGAAGTGTATCGACTTGCGTTGGTTTATTTAGATTGTGTATTAGGTTACTGGGTTAGTTTTTAGTACGCTTCCTGAAAGATTTCGTTTCTTGCTGCGATCGATTAAGATTACGAGCACCTGCTATGGAAAATAACTTAAGCCACATCTATGTAATTTAATTTTTTATCTCTTTCACACAAATATTTTATTTGTAAAAGTAATTGATAGCATTTTTCAGGCTCGAGGCTTATCAGTGCACTGAAACTGTCCATTTAGTCATACAGATTAACATAAGCATATCATATTGAAGCACGTTATATGTGAATAGAAACTTATTACATTTATGATTTTCCTCGAGCAATACCGAGTAATATAGTTATTTGCAAATAGACATGTAATGTACGAAAGGCAGTACCTGCTGGCTTTACAGTTGATCGCAACACGCTAGATTCTAATTATCATTTCATAGTTGCAAATGATCGCAACGGAATTATACGGTGGTAATATAATGATGAAGGCACCACACGCATTCCAATCGTAAGATGATACGTTTGCTACACGTCCCGTTCGCAGAAGCGAAAGAACGAGAGTCGCGGGTTAATAACACAGGCACGTTTCTTTTCTCTGATTATAGTTTGATAACGCCGTAGATTTCGTGGTGCGTACGAGCACGCCCTGTAAGATTAAGCGCGTTGATTTACAGACCAAACAAACAACTCACTATAATATTGGCAATACGATATTGCCTTGAGATAACCGAGGTGTTAATGAGACGACGATTAGCGAACGAATACGATAAATTGCTTGGGATCGAAGTCGGGACGATAAGTGTTATATTAATTGATTTATATATTAATCACAGTCTCCGTCGCATTTATTTCACTTTCGTTGCTGTGAATATTTCTACAGAATTCCGCGAAGTAGACGGCGTATCTATAAAAACATCGAAGCAGTGGAACGCGTTATTCGTACTGATGGTTTGCTCCAGATCTAGGAAACTTATCGCGCAGAACCGTAACGCAGTGGTGTACCTACTGTAATAAAATATTGAACGCAGACGCTTTGGGATACTCGAATGATTCATTTGGTTGTAAATAGTTACTATAATTAGGTACCCAACTTGAAACTTTCAAATTATAAATTATTAGCTACTTACAAATTACAAATAGAAATTTTTTTGTTTTTTAAAACTTACATTTTATTTATAATTTTCCTTCCTTGAAGATATACATATATTATTGTATTATACATAAAAGTTATGCTTGTAATGTTGATTGTGAGAATTGTTTTTAAATGATAACGAATAATTTATTTATAAGGCTCCTACACTCAATTACACTACTATGAGATGATTGTGATTTCAGAAGCGAGAAAACAAGGAGAGTTTTCGGTCGTAACGTTTTACAAGTCGATTGTAAGCGTTATTTTATCGAAATATATTTTCTTATTAATATATTTTGCAAGAAATTTTATCGTGTATAATTTTCTGACGTCAATCAGATGAGTGCATAAACAGTTTAATTGCAAAGTTTAATTGCAAAGATTTGCAGAGATTGGTGTTGTTACATTTACAATATTTATGGAATATCTATAATTCCTTTACTATTAAAATTTTATTTCTCGAGTATCCCATTGTTATTTAATGATTGAAATTGAAAATCTATCAAATATTCAATTAAATAAGCATACATGCTTGTTACTTTAAGTTGGATTACAAAAGTAATCAGCAAAGTAAATAGATAATCGACTAGTGCTTTTGAACACATTTCACGTCGACGTATACGAAGAGAACGCTCGATGAGCATGAAAGTCACGCGACTGCGGCGTTGGAACTCCTTTTTGCTGATTCCAACGACGACGGGTACGAGAGAGAATGCCACGAAGAAGTTTACTCGATCGTACCGTAGGAACGGGGTGAGGGATCAGGTGAAAGGAGGAGACCGCGAGAAAGAGGCAAAAGGGCGGAATAAGACTTGAAACACAAGATTTACACATGTATTTGCTAGTGGCGCACTAACGTACGTGTACGACGCGGGTGAGCTGCGGAGTGTTTATGGTAATCCTCGCGAGCAGGGTGGCCTCCCTTCCTTTCTTGTTCCGCTTCTTACTGTTCTCGGCTACGCCGTCTTTTTACGTTTCCCTTACAGTACTCGTACCTCCGCCTCCTTTCCATGTTCACCACGACGTTCTCATATTCTTCCTTTCTGCACTTTTGTGATATCGGCGATAGCACGGCACGCCGGCAGCCGTTACGGCATCGCGAGGCGTCCCCCAGTGGTTTCAAATGATCCCTTTATCAACGACGAGATCGAGGAGAATGCCGCGACGTGCAACGTGGGAGATGGCGAGTCCGGTTTCGAGTACGATTTTCATTATGGTAATAACGGAGTATAGCATGGGATTAACGCCTCGGCTACTTTCTTCCTACACGTTTCGGAGTTAATTTCAAAAAGATGATATAGCTTTCTCATTTATTAGTAGAGTGTTAAAAACAATTTTGCCGCGATTACGATATTCCTTAAGAATCTATTTTCAATAAATTATTGAAAGTTAAAAATTGTTCCTAATTAATTCGAAGTTTATTATCATAATCACACTTATCACAGTATTATAATTAATATATATTTACACAGATTACGCTTCCGTTTTATTATCTGTCATTATATTCCTACACCTATACATGATATCATGTTCTACACTGTTCTCGTTCACGTTTAATAATCGATGTAATCATATGCACGGCTTAAAGAAGACATTGATCTTCTCCGATAATAAAAAAAAAGAGCACTTTATCGTGCGCTCGTCTTACACGGTAGCAAACTCTTTTGCAATTTAATCGTGTCGTTAATAATAATAACTCGAGTCATATTTTTGCGAGTAAAAGTCCGCCAATTATCGGATGGCAAGTATCACGATGCGTAATTGTGATGGTTGAATACAGTCTTGCGGAATAATTGCGGGTATATCGAATGCGTGTGTCGGCCATCCTTCGACAGGGTGACTCGCGTTCTTCTCGTAATCGCGTCGTATGCGCATCGCGCATAAGACGATGGCGTTATTCGTGGATCCCGATACGCGTTATCGACTGTGCATCTTCGTTTACGTTTTACACGCATGGCTGGCTAATGTATAGCGAAGCGCGAACCGGTTCTACATGCAAAAAGTCCCAGCTTCTAGCATAATTATTACCAAGGCGGTCTGGTGTAATCGCGCTGGAAGAGAAAAGCGGCAGTGCTGTGTAATGAGACCAGTATGCCGTACTGCCGCAACAGTCCAATTCGGTTGACGTCATCACACGCTCTGATAAAATACCTATGTCTATAATATTTCTGTGGCGTGCAACGACACAGAAATGCGGATTCTTTTTTAGAAAGTCTTAACTACTTTCCCGATTTATTCAGGTATATTTGCGAGTCGTATCTTTATCAAAATATAAAAGAAATGAGTACAAATATTAAATCACGTTAACTTATAGATCTTGTTGGAGGCAATGTGCTATTCGTTCGCAAATAAATTATAAAAAAATAGGGTTAATAGGAATATAGGAATATCATTAATATTGATACATTGTATTGTTTATAAATAATATATGGTTTTGATTTAATTATCTAAAAATTTAGCTAGATATATAATACATAGACCGAAAATAATTTTTCTGGATCATCAAACTAATTATATCGGACGTTTAAACTGATTGTTAGGAAGTTAAAATTTTTTGTAGCATTATTATCAATCAAATTATTATCAACGTTTAAGCGTTCTACATAATTATTTTGATGGTTCGACAAAATTATTTTCAGATCTGTATCTAGCAAAATTTCTAGGTACTTCAGCAAAGGCGTTCTTTCCGTACATATACTTTTTTGCCGATATACTTCAGGCCATCTACATGTTGCATACTCGTAGATTGTATCACGTAGCGAACATTAAAAGTACCACATGTCTTAAAATTTCGCTCTTAAGAAATCTCCTGGTTTTACGCGCCTCGATGCAGGAGTAACACGATTTTGAAAGCCGTCTTTGTGCAAGGCGGCGATTGCGAATCGCGGCTGGATTCATTTGCCGGCTACATCTGCAGGGTATTAAGGAGAATCGATGCAATTAATCGCACGTTTATACGTCCGGAGAATGTGAGAATTTTTACGTGAGCGTGCGATCGCGTCGACATCCGGCAATTTCAGGCCACCGTGAACAAACCCACCGTGATCGGCACTACCACTAAGTTGGAAGCTTTACACAAGCGGAGATTACTCGGCTCTTCGTTAAATCTCGTGAAAGTATTGCATATGCACGTCGAATTTTTGTATTGCTTTCGAGATAGGTGTATGCACAAGCTGATCTCAGAAGCAATGAAAAACATCGAATATGTGTGCGTCGTTTTATTAACGCATTCGTTTATACAATATAAACGATTATATTTATATTTCTTTTATAATGATATTTACGGCTGACACGATTACAATTAGCAGTTTTAAGATCAGATATTCTTAATTTTATAACGTGAGATCAATAATATCAGTAGTAGTCAATTAATCCGGAAACATATATTATGTAACTAATTCTCGGTTATTTTTTTTCGTAAGAAACAATTTATATAGTTCAATGAAATTCTTAGATAAATTTTTCTTGTCTCAATCTTATGTATAATCTTTTTCTTCTCTAAATATAATAATTGAATTTGTTTTTATGTGTATGTATTAAATTATCTCTTATTTTAATTAGTGGTAGATTTCAATCTAATTATAAAATAAAAAAAGATATAGAAATAATGATATAAAGAACGCAGATTAACCAATTTTCCGCTCGTCAACATTTTATCGTTCCTCATATAGGTAACCATAGCTTGAAATGATTGTCGGACTTGCCTGCGGTGACTACGAACGCCTTTTATAATGACTCTATTCCAATTACTCTCGCCTGTCGCCGTAGTGTGACCTTTCATGACGACGAGACGACTCACGACTTGTTACATTAACGTGAGATCATTATATCATCTTGCGCCAGGCTGCCTGGCTCGTCGCGTATGAGAGCAATCTCGTCAACTATAAGAATTTGCAATATAATCACAGCCGCATCGTATTAACTGCACGAATACATGAGAAATAGGAGTGTCGTAGAAATGATTTCAGAAACAATTATGCCGCATGATGTCGATTATTAGCATCAACGAGCAGTCTGAATAATTAAATAGTCTTTGAAAAAACTAAAGTAAACTTGTCTGATTCTGATATGCTTTGTATTATCAGATTTTAATTGCAGGGAAAAAATTTTTCTATTTTAACTATTAATACATAAATATATTTTAATTATTTAAGTAATAAGAAATTAGATTTTTCTATTTATTAGACATAAATATGATATAAATATATATACATATTTGATCTTTTTATTTTGACTTTGTTAGAAGTATTAATCTAAATACAAACAACTCTTTTAAAAATACTTATAATAATTGTATAATCATATAGAATTATTATCTCCTGTTTGATTATAGAATACTATACAATATAAAGATTGATGCATCATGATATGAAGAGCTATAATTATAAGAATCACGTTGCAATTTGCATAATGAGCGTATCAAACACCGAGTCTGAAAGTTACAGTCTAGTATTTATAGCAGAATTATCGCCCAACATATATAAATAAAGATACACGTAATTGATAGAATCGTTAAAATCGGTTTGAAACTATTAATACGAATTTTTTCGTTCCTTTTCTGGTCTCTCTCTCGTAATGTAAAGGAAACATGCAGGATTAAAGGACGTGGAGTAAAAAGTCATTGCTGCCTTTCGATCGTAAAGTTCAATCTCTCAAGGGCTTAAGAATTCGAGAACGATGTTATTTCAGCTCCAACCAGCTATACACCTGTATGCGAGATGACATTTATTAGCTGAATACAATGTAACGTTATTTGCTGTCTCGTACAAAACTGTCTGGACTTATTGCCAAACCCAAATTCCGTTACTTTCGCGCGTATTTTATGATTGTAATTACGAGTTTTAAAACTCAACACGACAACAAAATTATGCTGTGCGACGTGACAAGGGTCTTCAGACTTTGTAAATTGACGGGAGCGTAAATGCTACTTTTCTTCCATGTCGAAAGCGAATGATTTCTCTGGTTGATATTTATGTAATAAATAATTTCCACCAATCGTATTTCTTGTAGACTTACATACTTTAAAAATATTAAAAATTTTACGAGACAGAAGTTAATAAAAATTTAGTAGCCAATAAAAATGGTTTTATTTTAGAAAATAGATCTGCTTTTATTTTTTGTTAAGTATAATCGAAGTCAAATATATTTATCTATTTTTTTTTATTGTTTGATATTTAGAAATAAAAAATTAAATATCTCTCTATTTCTCCATTTTTTTCAAAAAGCTTGAATATTTCCTTCATTGTTTTCATTTTTACAACGAGATATTTAATCTGATTTTTTACAATATATGAGATAAGGATAAATTTACAAGCTTACATAGATGTTTATTTAGATAGATTAAACAGTACAGATGGAACCTTATCTATCCAATGTAATGACTCTATCTCATACTTGAACGTTTCTCTTGAACGATCCTGCTACAAAGGATCGGTAATTCTACGGTAATAGCTCATGACTATATGGTTGACCGCGACTATCATGTACTTGGGAAGGATCAAGAGACCCGACCCTTTTCCGCCATGGATTATTTCGCACGTACGACCGACGACGTTAAGACGATACATAGCCTGTGTTTTTTTATTTATGTTGTGGCTTTCAATGAATTCCTCTATGCCTTCTGCTTTTCCAGAAGTAACTATTTCTTAGCGTTCGTTCTTACTTCCTTATTTTTGCAGTCTTAATGTCCGTTTTTTTTTTTCAAAATAAACTCACGTACGTTCTGATTCATGAAACACTCATTACACGTTCATTAGAAGAATTTTGATTAACAATAAAAAAACTTATATTTATATTACTAACTTATTAACTTTATAAATAATATTTATCTGAAATCGTGATCATAAATATTATAAATTGAGCAGTGAAGACGGATCGTAATCGTGATAATCTACTTATCCATAATACAGACTTCCTTCGTATTGCTGTAATTAGTGACGAGTTAATTGAATTCGTTTTCGTCGCGTGACGGGTCTCGAAGATGGAGAGATTCCTGCAGACTAGGCAGTTCGCAGAGAAAAAGAGCATCAAAAGGCGAGAGTATTTAAGGCCTTTCTAAGTTCGTTGCACACTTGATGATACCAAGGTACGGCTTCAAGATGTGTACAGGATTATTAAAGAAATGGAACGCCATGTGCAAGGAATGTCATAACGCATGATTCGTAACGGAGAAATCAATGGGATGTTTGTACAAAGTAAAGTCAGATTGCACGGCTGATTCTGATCGTACGCGCCGCGTTCTTTCGTGCGTATAAAAGCATAAGCGTCTGTACGGCGTTCGATGTAGGATGAAGAAAATTATGCCGCTTCCAAAGTACAAGATTCGCCCGCCAATAAAATGCACGATCGATACGACGAGTTCTCCTCTCTTCTCGAAAGGAGAGACACGCTTGGTGCGTTTCTTGCTCGATACAAAGCCGAAAAAAGGGCGCATAAAAGAAAAGAGACGCCAGTCTCGCGTCTTTTCTCCGTCTTTCATCGAATGACTGCACCCGCCCACGATCGACGATCTTATCTTCAACTCTATCTCGATGTGCTCGCGCCTCCGCAAATCGCCAATCGCTTTTAATCGTATTGTAACGTTAACCGACATTAACGATGCATTCTATACATTGATGATACAAAGTCTGACGATCTTAATGATAATGTACTACAATATAATTTTATTGAGAATTTTTAAACGTATCGATTTGACAATGGGACAGATATTGATAACAAGTTTTTCTAATGATAACAAGTAAAGTCTAATGATAACAAATAGTAAAGTCTAATGATAACAAGTGAAGTCTAATGATAACAATATTGATAACAAGTATTTCTAATGATTGATTATCGATGCAAATGTAAAAGAAATTAAAATTTTCACAGTGTGAAGTCTTTCTTAATTTTTATATCCTGTGATTACATCTCTCTTCCTCTGTATTCGCAATACAAAAAAATTTTATTGTAACTTGTTGCTATCATCGGACATTAGATTGATTGATATTAACGAGGCATAGAAGAAAAAGGATTTGAAAACCGGACGAACTGTAGCAATTGCCCGCGTTCGCGAAGAACGTCCTTGAGTGTCTCGCTGAGAGAAGATGATCGTGGACGTGTAGTTTGCCAAGAATAGACCGGAAAGAATCTCTTTCAGAGCTCCTTGAATGGCGACGATTGTGAGAAGTAGGTACGGCTAAAAAGGAATTCCAAGTCTGAATCAATTACATCAGCCTGCAGAAACTTGTAAAACGATCAACCTTACAGCCCAATCATTTATGATTAATTAATATTCCAAAGTATTACCATTTAATCGACGCGATGAAGACTCCAGTGGACATGCACTCTAATTAATAATGATTTCATCGCGAGACCGCCAATTAATCGCCTTCTCTTTTCTGCATGTCGTTCCGTTTTCTGCAGATTCGTCGCTTCTCAATCATGTCGAAGATACTGCCACCAGTTTTTAAGTAGACAACGGATCAACGAGCGTTTTCGTCTCGTGTTTAAGAAGGCGTAAAGTTTGATGAAGACTTCGAGTTTCAAGCAAGTAATGTCACTGATGTGTAGCCAGCATATGTCTTTGCTTCTTAACCACTTCGAAGAGCCACGGTAGAAAGGCAAAAGAAAAGACGAGACACTAGCGGAATAATGTCTCTATTCTCGTTCGAACTGCCCATTCTTGAACTCGTTCTATCCGATAATTATATGTTACCAAAGCACACTAAGTCCTTCCATTAGGCCGCGGAATCATCTGCTTCCTTCTATAGTGACCGATGAAAACTATTCTTCGACGGCTGCGCGCATTAATCGGCACATATCTGGAGACGTTCCTTAGTCATTCATCAGGAACTGAATTGACATTCAGTTCCTAACATGCGCCACTTCTCATGCGATCAGACTCGTTACTTTTGAGCAGAGTCACTTTTGTGTCTGTTGCTTCTGTCTCTTTTGTTAACATGATAATAAGTATGATAATTGAAGAAGGCAGCTTAATATTAGTTAATCTAATCAACGTTTCATGTTTAAAACACACATAACGTGAATTAAGTAACGATCATTTTAATTTTATCCAGATACTATTAGAATTTTTAACGTGAATTATTGCAGAATAATTTTTTGAAATTGTTTTAAGGAGTTTGTTAGGTAAAAAAGAGTTTATGTTTTTAAAATCCATTAATATTCTCATCAATTCTATTTGGTCATATAACGAGCAGTCCTAATTTCTTTAATTTTTCAAAATATGTGTAACACATTCCTGTCGAGAGATTTGCGTTTGACGTACGTTTCATTACTTCTTCTTTCTCCCCAGAATTACTTTGTTCGACATTTCAACAGCGACTTCTTTATCGCGTTGTTACGAAGTCCATCTTAGGTAATGATTGACTTTTTTCATAAAAGAACGTTGCGTGTTCGTCTGCACGACGGATACCATATCTCAATTATGGGATTAATATACGATCCATAAAAGCGATATCGCTGTGTCTTCTTTCTCGCACTCGCTTTCTCATTTCTTCCTCTCATGCTGCTCGTAACTTCTTTTCATTGCAAGCATTCCGTTGACAAGAGTGCATAATCCAATTGCTCGGTATACTACTACAATTCGTTCCTTATAATAGATCGTTCATTTAGTTCGAAACGACCACAAACGTTGCTGCCGGTTCGATATATAATGCGTGATAACGAACATGTTCTCACCTAATCAAGGAATGTACATTTTTTCGGTCGCGTTTATGGTCCAATTAGGAGAGAGAGCGAGATACCAACGCGATTCGTAACGAGACTATGTAATAAATAAACTCATAAAAGAGAGTATTTTGTTGTATGAAAATATGGAACGATCGTATCCGCGTAGGTTCTTGCGATGTCGCCGCGAAGACGAATGGATCATCTCGTGGAAGGTGCCAGTCTGGAGGACATCGTCAAGTATGTGCTGAAGCATACGAGGCTCACAGACGTGCGCGCGCGGTACTTGATCGTCGAGATTCTTAAGGCTGGGATTGCTCTGGGTAAAATCAAAAGGACTCCGTACTCCACTTACGTACTCGCGTCCTCCAAGACCACCGCGATCGCCAAAAGAATCACGGAGCCCAAATTCCGCAACAACAGCAGCTGCAGCTCCTTCTCGGAATAATTATCAACAATAATATAAATTAAATGTGAGGTTGTATAACGTTTAATTACAGGAGTAAACGTATTGTTAGAATTGTGTTTTACAAATCTACACAATTCGCGTTTTAACACATCATTTTAACGTTATCTGCGATAATTAACTTTAATATCCATGTAACACGCAATGTTCCGTACCAATATATTTCTGCTACAATGCTGCAATAATATGTTATTCTGAAATTAACGTTATCTCACCAGTGTCCAATATTGCATTAACAGCTGTGAAACACGCGATGCTACATTGGAAGATGGTATAATAATTTATTATACGTATAAAATTACATTTTTATCTAATTACAAGTATGTTTATTTACTGTCTCACCGATACTTTACTGAATGTAGTAATTTATATGATGTTGCTCATTTAGATTGTTATTTTAAAACATATATTATACAAAATGTTGTGGTGTAAGGACGCATATCCTATTGCATAATTAATTGAGTAAAATAATTTTATAAATTGAGAGAGACAAGATCTTTTAAATAATACAAAGCTTTAATGACAAAAATATAATAACATTAGACAATCACTCTCGTTATCTTTCTTTCTTTCTTGACAATTTCAATTCGCACCACATTTCCGAGGAATCTTTTTTTCCTTCGTTTGTTAACTCTTGGTTGATAAATGAAGTACTTGAGTAACTTGAGCGCAAGTACTTCATTTGCACGTGAAGAAACGAAATGAATTTGTCGGCTACGAATTCTTGCGAGTGATGTCGACACTTAATGACAGTGGAATCATACTACTCAGTTCTTGTGGGCAGTTTCGATCGTCGAAAGGATATTCTTCTGGGTACGACTTTTCGGCCGCGGTCTGAAAAAGCACGCAGTGGCCCCCGCTTCGATAATTGGTTCGTTTTAACTGCGAGTTTAAAAGTTATGAATTTATGCTTTGCCGCGTAAGATATAATTGGTTGTCCAATTAATATCCTGATAAAAAACCTTTGGTTGCGCGACTCGGCACTCAACTCTTCTCTCTTCGTTTCCCTTTAACTACCGAAAATCCTTTCAACCACGTACTATCTCAAAACAAAAAGATCGCAAAGTCAATCACCAAGATAATTGATACTTCAGCGAAAAATGTTTTACGCTAGCAATCGTCGAAATGTTGAAGTACAATCTGTCAATTTATCATATAATATGTGCAGACTTAATTTTTAATATACGTATATCTTTGAAAAGTATTACTGATGTAAATTAGGATGCTTATTATTATGTATAAATTAAGCACGAAATTAAAAAATAATTTAAGTATACTGATTTCTTCCTTAATATATCATTAATATATGAGATATATTTTTTTTTTAATTATTTCATGACAATTAATTTTATTGTGTTACCAACATCACTTTTCATTCCGTGTAATATATTTAGATGATCTACGTTACATCTTATGGCATATACGGTGAGATGAATCCACCTTTCCTCTGTTTCCTTTTCTCCTTGTTTCACTTTCCGTCTTGTCCCTCTTCCTCTCATTCTATTTTCCTCTCTTCTTCTGATTCTTCTCTTCGTTGCTCTCGAGGTGCCGCAGGTGTCGTGCATTGTCCGCCGTCGCGGCCTCTAAATCTCGTCCCCGACGTTCACCGGCGTAGTTATGCCGCGAGTCGAGTACTTTCAAGATACATACGACTGTCGAGAACTTACACGTTCCCTGTCCTCATCTTATTCGCGAAGAAGCGGGAAGTTTGATAAACATCTTTTGAGGTTTTAGGTGCGTTTCATAAATTTGATCGTCTGCACGCCACCAGAATGTCTTCTTCTCTTGTACCGTTCCCACGGCACTTTGACGAATCTTGCACCATGAATTGTGCTAAAAAATGTAAAATATGTCACAAAATGACATTTGAAGATAAGACAATCTAAAAGAACGACAATCATGAAAGATCGGTTATCGTAGCAACGTAATTGTTATCAAAATTATGTTAAAGCAGCTATCTTGAAATGTTATGCAAGAATACATTATAATATTTTTCTTAATTATAATTTTTTATAATTTAGTAAAAATTTCTCAGATAATAAAGGAAGGAAGATTAATTTTTACCTGTGCATAAATTCACCGAACTTTCTTCTGCATAATGATAGTATCTGTCAGTCATTAAATAAAGATTAAAAAGATAGAATTATGAAGTAGTCACTGTTTTCTAATTCGTAATGTTAGTCATTTCGTTTTATGATAAAATCTATTATCTCTATAATTTGATTTTTATGTGCATTCCGTAAAGTGACTGAAAGACAAATTATACAGACCCATCACATTCTCCAACACATCTAAGAAATTTTTTTATTTCTTTCCGATCAAAGATCATCATTTTGATATGCGAATATACTATTTTATCTCATATTCTTATCTTCTTTCCTTTATATTTCCCATGATTATTTGATGTACCGTTGGCTGTAGGTAATATTTACGATTGCGACCATATACGCGCACATGCATTTGTAGAATATACGTTAAATTACGTACGCACACTTCGGTACTAGATTGCTCGTTCAAAGTGCACATATCTAACTGTTCTAAACTATGAGCTTACGCCCTTCGAGAAGTCGAAGACTGTCCCAACCGCGATTCGTTCCATGGTATCCTGCGGGGTTACGTGTAATATACGTACGCACGCATTCACAAGTACGCTCACAGTAAAGGAAGTAGGAAGAGAGTGGAAACGGTGCATATGGATGCATGCAGATTTATGTCACAGCCATGTTAAACGTTCGCCCGTTCACTTCTCGCTACCTTCTTTACTTCTCTTCTCTCTTTCTCCCTTCTTGTCGGCGATCTTAAAGGACATGGATTTGCTTAGCTAGAGTACAATGTATGTTTGTTATCGCACACGAAATGGCTCGAATTCCTCGCGTTAGCGGGCAGGAAAGAGAAGGAAAGACATATGCGAGTCGAGGCTTTGCTTCTCGAAATTTGCCGAGCACTTATTCAATGTAGAGTAGGCTGCCATCTCGGAATGTCTGCTTTCCTAACCGCGCGTTGGAATTGCTGATGGTCGATACAACGCAACTTCCATTGCTGCTTAGATATCGAAGTCTACCGCGCGTGTTTTGCAATGGTATTATATATTTCTCAATTGGCTCACCGCGCACCAGCCGAGCCGGCTATAATTAATACGATCGCTGTTTCCTCAGTTCTCTGAATGTGCTTTCGTAATATCATAGTAGTTACTATTGCGCGTTGCGGGATTTTATCGTGTCTTTTAACATAAAGGAATCATTGAAAATTCGTCAGATTTTTCTGCAGTCTATCGTGCAATCGTAGAATTCATTCATTATAGCTGCATCTAATTCATATGCAATTCTCAATCGATTCATAACTCGTTTGTTTCTTCTATTAATGTTCCTTATTGGCTGATAAAATTCTATCAATTTTCGTGCGCTAAATCTCTGTATAATAAATAGAGAAACGCGTAGAAATGTGAGATTGCTGTGGTTTCCACGACGATTGCCACCATATACGTTGGTAGATGCAACGCGAATGCGCGCCACGAGAGAGATACAGATAAATAATGTGTGAAGTCGGTGAGTAGATCGTCGGTACGTTTACTAAGGGCTACTCTTGTTTTCGTACTCAGCTTCCTTCGGGTTCAAATGTCCCTCTGCAGTGGAACAATGTCCCCGCGGCAGAAAATCTTCGCTATACTGCTTATAAGACTTAATTGGTTCTCGTTCTTTGCGGACCAGCTGCCTCTAGGATACAACGAAGCCGGGTATTTAATTCAAATCGATTCTCGGTAAGATTGCCAATTCTCCGATCGTATTTTACGGACGCGTACGGCCACGATCGTCGGAAATTACAGCTTTACAAGCATGATCAAGCTCGTCATTCGATTACGCACGTTGTACTTGTGCTCGCTAAAAAAAAAAGAGATTATACTAAGGTAAAGTTATTCATACTGTAATGACATAAAAATTACGCATATGCTTTTTAACACTTTGCGGTCGATAATAAATCAATCGATTGTTGATTCAAGAGAATCTATAGAAGAGAAATATAGGAAACATGAGATTTTTTGTAGAATAATCTGTAGAATAATCCGAGAAAATATATAATTAATAAAGTGCGAATGTGGTTGCCTAATGTTATATGACGTTAAATACAACGCTGTGACTTTCATGGGTATAATCCTCTTTGCGATCAAAGCGGCAGCGCGCACATCGACGAAAACATATCATATTTCGATTTTATAATATCACGCCGGGAGCATGGATATCGGCGTAAGGATATAATCGTTCCTAATGGAAGAAGGTCGAGGCGTTAACGGTAGCATGCAAAAAAAAAAGTGATCGGAGCGTTAAATGTGTAAAAGGTACCGCGTGGAATTCCGAGTGGACGATGGCGCGAATAACGATAATCGGGCCTTTGATTCAGACGGTTAATTATTCTACGGGCTTTATATAGGCGTGAAGTAGTGCGAAGGAGCGTCTTAATGCGCTCGTGAGTACATTATAAACCGGATTTCGAGTCGCGCGAGTATTTATTTTGTTCGAAGAGCCCTCTAAACCGTATTATTGCCTCGATTTTATTCTGCGGGCCATCTCGTAATTACATTTAATGTTTCGCAATCAGCAAAACCTTTAACCATCCCTCGGTATGCCGTCGTAATTTTTCCTTCGATTTTTTCCCCGATCTTCCGTTGCCCTTTTGCGATATCGCCGCGTAATCCACTTAGAGGTTTCACGGTGAAATCGATGTCTTGTAATTTTACGTAAGATGCGCGAGAAAAAGAAAAGGGGAACCCGCACCGAGGAAAACCTTAAGCACCACCAGTAATCGGCACACGTAGTTCATCTTCGATGATAACATGAAATTCCTGAACAGGGTCCGGAATTTTTTACAGCGAGCCCACGCACACGAGCATGCCTGCCTCAGCACGCGTGCTTGAGATAAGCCGCACGCATACGCGCGCGCACACACGATCATTCGATTCTCGCCAAACAAGCTAATTCCTTACGATAAGGCCACGTTTCGTATTAATCGGGCCCCGATAAGGACCCACCGTGACTCCGGCAAGAGGCGGAATTAATTAGGCCCCACGGCAACGGATTGGTCGTCGATCCAATTGGAGGGAGACCGGTGCTGTCTCGATCGTATCTCTTTTTAACTGTCGCGACCTGGTTCACGGGGAGTGAGTTTAAATTGCCGAGGGAAAAGGAGTCACTATACACGAACTCAAGATACAAATGTCTTAATTACGCGGTGGTATTCGATTATGGAGACTGACGATGTTGACATTTGTAGGGTGCGATAATGAACCAACGTTGTGTTTTGCGTATGCATTTGTGATACACAGTTTGCGGGCGTGCAGAATTTACGATCCTTTTTAAATTAAAATATTCGATACATTTTACCTTTATATTATAAAGTACAAAACAATAATTGTAAGTAAAAATTAATAATAATTTTTATTTTGCGGTTCAACATTTTACTTTTGACTTTTAAAAAGTAATTAAAAAGTAGAATATATGAATGACTGGGATATTACCAATACTTTTTAAATAATTATTATTTAATTCTTTAAAAAATTTTATTATTTATTTATTATATACGAGTATTATATGGAAAATATTTTCACAAAAATAAAATTATTCGCGACCGATAGAATAGAGAAACATAGTTTTTATTTGTTTTAAATGTACGGGAATAATCGAATTAACATGTATGCGTTTATGTATACATGCAAAGTTTTCACAATATTCCTTTTAAATTTACAATATTCAATAAATTTTACTTTAATATTATGAAATACTAAAAAATAATTAGTAAAAATGTATATACAAATAATTATGGCATATTATCGGTATCTTTTAAATAATTATTATTTACTTAATTCTTTAAAAAACTTTGTTATTTATTTATGCGTATCGTATAAAAAATATTTTTACACACATAATTGTGACAAAAATAATCATCGCGGTCAACACTAGAGAAGCACTGTTTTTATTCATTTTAAATATTATTACATTTGAGACTATTTTGGAATTTGCGTTACTAATGTAATTTCGATTTATATTTTATATTGATAAGGATCCGAATTGAAAGATCGAAGCGTTTTTTATTTGTTTTGTTACATTCACACAGAAATGAAGAGTTTTCTGTACATCCGAACAACTGATGTAGCCTCTGATGGGCTTTTTTATATTTTTCACTGATGATCATTTGAGACGATATCTTATAAATAAGATTAAAATAAGACAGTGCATCTTTCGTTGACAACTTTTAACTTTTGATTGCTTCTGGCACGTTTTCTCGCCCCGCGCGTGCTAGAAACGCGACGATTGCGAATAATAATATCGGAGGCGGTCTCCTTCATCGACAAATGTGCAGAAAGCGTTTCCGGCGCATTTGCGCGCGAGAGATATTGGTATCGGGGCGCGGTGGCCTCACATCCACGCATGTACGCGTGTACGTAACCACCGTGAGGCGGCATTATACGCGGGTCCATTTATCTGCGGGGATAAAATCCAGATAGGATCTACTGCGTCCGCGCGAGGTCCTGCCAGTATTTGTCATGGAGATGCGACCTACCGATATCGCCTTGCCCGCTCGAGGAATTACCCTCGGCGCGCTCGGATTCTTCAACGTACGCTAGTAATTTACTGCGCGACTCGGCGTCATGTCACGCCAACGGGTCCCCATTCTCTCCGCCTCCTATTTCCTCTCTCACCCCTTTGGTTTATCTTTTTTATTTTTTTTCCCGGTCTTTCGGCCTGTTTCCCGACGATCGCGTTAATTTTCATTCCCCTACGTAGGCAACGAACGCACCCGTTGCTTGTTTTTTTTTGCATACTCCCGCCAGTCTGTACGACTTTAATTTCTCTTCTTTGTTAGTAGCACCATCCCCTCGCATCGTTTGTTGTACCTTCTTTCTGTCTCTTTCGTGCTCAGTTTACTTCATTAGATAGTTTTATATAATGACGTCAAATTTTTTCTTACTGCTTTATATTTTTGTGAACATACTGTTTTTAATAATTTCAACATTATCAAGTTTTTGATATATAATTTACTGATTTAATATACGATAAATAAATAGATGATTTTTTTATATAATATAATTTTTGGGAATATTTTTTTAAAATGTAGATTCCTTTCTCTGCTCTTTATTAGAATGCTGCTTTGTAGCAGCTGTCCACATCTCTTTCTACATTAAATTCCACTAACCATTAGGAATTAATGTTTAGATCGAGTTTGAGAACAGGTGGATACGCCGTGATGAAATATTTTTTGTCGAATGCGCGGAATTGACAGGTGTGTAGTAAACTTACCTGTATTATGACGACGCAGTTAGCGAAATCGTGAGGCAAATTACTGTCTTTGTAACGATGGATAGATATATCATTAATCCTCAGCGGAATGAGTTTTTGTCAACGCGATTCAATACTGCTCTGGTATCATTTACTCACGAATGTATATGAGAGAAGCAAAACGAAATTGCTCTCTCGTGTTGAATTGCTTTTTTCTTTAAGCCTGAATTCTCAAGGTTACATAAAAACCCTATATATGTTTTAATTGCTAAGGTTACATTAATGAGATTGTCAAAAACTTTTATTTTTTATTTGTTCCGCATATCTGTTTCTTAATTATCAAAGCTCAACTTTCTTAAATTGTTGTGATAAATACGAATTTTCGAGTATTAATGCAGCTGGTTAAAGTGCTCCAAGATTACTTGGGTAGCATATAAAGATGCAAATAATTTGGTTATGATCATGATTTTAGAATGTATAGGTTATTACAAAAGTGATATACTTTTTTTAATCATATCATAAATTATTTAATCATCATAAATTATTTATGGATTTTATTTATGGATTTTAATTTAAGATTATTTCCTATATTTTTTAAATATATAATAAAGCTGTTCTACTAATATTTATTAATTTTCATTGGTAAATACCTTCAATGTGATGAGTAAACATGAAAAGGTATACTCTATGCAATCCTCTTTTCATAAAATTTGCTCGATTGAAAAATGATAATGCGTTGTCCATTTGCATTTTGGAAAATTAATTTGTTATGAAAACTTAAAAATTTCTATTATAAATTTTGTTTAAAACTAATTTAGATTTATAGCCATATGTAATTTTTTAACATATAATCCGTAAAAAGTGTATTGTTTTTGAAATATTCTATACGTTTTGAGTGGTTGCATCCGCTCTTGGAAGCAACTTACTTAATCTTCGCGCTATCGCTACCGCAGTCGTAAGAATTTCAATGAGATAAGCAAAAAGTGCACAGTCCTTTGCACCTGCACAGCTAACCTCCTTTATGGCTTGCCGTAAAACAGTTAAGCGCGACGGATATTCGCTTCAGACATAATCCTTAAAGACAGGCGGGAATTTTAATCGCTCGAACAAACCTGGACTGCTTAAAGCGCTTTGCATAGAAATGTATCAACACTATTTCAGGTATTAGCCTCAATCTGATCCTCTTCTGATCCTTTGAAAGCTTTTCTTCAATGCACACAGTCATATAAAGCTATATCCGTGTAACATAAAGAACCATAGATTGTGATTCATAAAGCAGCACATGGAGCGAGGACATCCTATGCGCGACACTAAGAATTAAATCATCAACGAGGATTTTATTAAGCGGTTTATCAAAATATGATCGTAACATTATGACGATTCAATCTTTTCAATGTGCAAATTTTTGGTCAAGCTGTTCTCTTCATTTTCTAAACATCTGCCGAGGGAAAAGACCAGCTGCATCTTGATTAGAAATCTTTTTAATATGTAGGATGCTAATAGCTATTATATTAGTTGTAAATAAGATTGATTAGTATAGATGGAATGATAGGATTTAATAAATAAATGCTACGAAACACGAATAAAAAAAAGACTCAAAATGAAGACAAAAAGAATAATTCGTAAAAGTTTCTCTAAGTTTTTCTTTTGCATTCTAAGTGGAAAAAATAAAATACGAAATAGAATTTTTCTATTTTTGTCTACTTTTCTAATAAAAGATATAATTCTAATTATTCTTATTGATTGAAGATAAGAGAGAGGTTAAGAGAGATAAGAAATTTTATTAATGCAACATTTATTTTACAGCCGCGAATACAAGAAAGTAACGGAATTAATTTTAAACGAGTAAAAGGTATAATGAAAGGTAAACAATTGCCACTCCTTCGAAAGCTGGGGGTCGTGTACAGGAAGCAGATGAAAGGCGGTGCATTGCTTACGGGAGCGAATTAGAGACATCGTGTGAATGAACGGAACATGTGATAAACGTGTGAATGGATGGGCATACAAAAGTCTCGAAAATTTATAATGCAATTCGTGAATAGGAATGCACATCAAACTGTGTATATTTACCTCGTGAATTAAATTACCAACTAATGGCGTATGTGTGCTCTCTTGCGGAAGATGTACATATGCTTAGAAGCAATTTTCTTCATATTTATTGCATTACCATTAGATAGTAATAGAAATTCTAACATATTACATACAACAAGTATGCAAATAGCAAAATATAGAAATCTTACTGATGATTGATGATTAATTAATTGACGATGTAGGAATCACAAATATAAATTCCATTGTACTTTACATTTACATTCTTTCTCTCTGTTGTTGTCGTATTATCTTTTCCGTGTTTAACTTCTTCTTAACTCATATATACCCAAAACTCCGTTGTACCATGACAGAATCGCCGTCATGCCTGAGATTTTTAGTCCACCTTCGCGCCACTCTTTCGTCTCCCCTATCTCAATGGTTCTTTTTCAACCAAGAAAAATACAAAAGCCGCCGTACACAAGAACAAGAAGCGCGTCTAATGTCTTTATCGAGCCCGAATCTGTTCAGTTCACGCGTCAAAATCGTTCAACTTCTAAGGGAAGTCAAAGGAAGAAGATGAAAATTCGACATAACATTAGACACGGTTTTCAGTTTTTATTTTTGTCATTTATTCCTCTCTTTTTCACCGTTAGCAATTTTTTTCTATCGATGTATTAATTGTTTTTCTTCTCATTTTCCTTATTCCCTGCCTTTTTATTATTCTATTCATACATTGTATTATATTCCATATGAAGATTATTTCTTAAATTAATTGTTTGAAAATTTCATCGTTTAAAACTAATACGACAAAAAAATGGTAAAAAGAGAAGGAGTGAAAAACTGGTCTGACGAAAGAGAGGGCATCGACTGGAAGCGACTGCGGCTCCAGCTGAGAACAAAAGGCGAGAACCTGCACTCAAAACAAACATTGCTCCACTATTCATACAATGTGCAGATTCGAACCTTCGTCCCTCGTTCGAGAGAATCAGGACGGGTAACGTCGTCAACGGGGTCTGTCCGCGACAATGCCGACGTTCGAGTCGCGCTCGTTCTTAGAGCGCATTCACACGCGCTCTTGAAAAGGAAGTGGTGTGCATAACGTTGCGGAAGAACACAAGATTGAGGTCGAACGCATGGCAAGACGCCAACACCTATCCTCCCTGAGGCGTTAAGAGGGACGCTATTTCTCGCTGCTATTGTGCTATTGCACTAGTTTTACCGTTATTTCTCAAGACTTCGATCGATCGATCAGGTCACTTTTGATTACAATGCAAATAAGAAGAGAGAAAAATAAGAGTCGAAAGAACGCTTATAAATTTAAATTTGAGATAATGTTAGGATATCATACACGAAAAAAATCAATTTTTTTGAAATATCTAACAGTTATACTAAATACAAATCTGAAAAGAATTGTGTTGGGATCATGATAAAAATTATGTAAAACGCTTAAAATAATTGCTGGAAGGTCTTTGCAGCATTGTTCATCATATTTTAATCATCGACATAATTATTCCGATATGCCAACAAAAATATTTTCAGATTTGTATCTATTTAAAATTTTAGATATTTTACACTATTTTAAATATTTCAGCATATTTTTTTCACACATACACACACATACATACACTTGTAGGTATTCTCACATATTTTAAATTCAGCCTCATTCATCACATCTTTGTTTAAACGATTGGATAAATTGATTGCCGGACAATTTATATGTACCTATTAGTCAGTTGTATGATATTGACTTATGAAGCAATTACTGTGTCAGCCAGTGAGCTTCTGTTATCTATATCGACATTCCTCGCGTTCTAAAAATATTATCAATCTCATTTCGACTATGTTGTACACTCTACTATTCATCAAGTTGGTACTTCGTTATCCTCCATAGTAATGCTGTAATGCCAAGTAACTCGATTATGTCAATCCTATCGTGAAGCAATTAGTAAATTACTAATACTTAACTGTCGAAGAACGTAATGCAGCCTCCGGTGAATATACGTCGCGAAGGTAGGTACAATCTTACCAGCGACAGTAGCAAGGACGAGACAGCGACTGCAAGTCCGGACGACGTTCGTCCGGCCTAGATATCATCAGGGTCTCCGGTGGGCCCGGCTTCGGGAATCATTAGGGCCTGAAGACGACGCATTCCGCAACGGCGCGGCGCTCGTCGAGAACACGGTCGTCTCTCGGATCATCTGGTGACCCTCGAAACAGCTAGTCTCCACCGTTAAGGTGATCGATCCGCGGCATTTATTAGGAGCCTTATCAGATTTCGATTTGGGCGTCGACCAGCATCGACGCGGATACCGTAATTATTTTTATTACTACCGCGCGAAGTATTTTTTACGCGTGCGAACAACGAAGGGAAGAATCTTCCTGGATGGAAGAGATGCTCTGACCTCTTTTTCTCAGTTACATTGATTTTAAGTCGTTGCGATAAAGAAAATTTCCGAAATTTTTTCATGGAATTATCTATTGATGGCGTAGCTAGATCAGGATAAATTATAAAGATTCCTATCGTGAACCTCTTAGAGTCTCTTAGAGTCCACCTTTATTGAGTCTTACGTTTTTCAATTACGTTCAATTATTAAATTGATTCTATATGGTGAAGTTCTTGCTATCCATAAACCACTTTACCCGACCACAGCGATTCATGGAGTTAATTTGCATACCGTAATTAAATATTTAGCGAGATAAGTGTTGAACATCTTTAGGAAAACGACGGGAGTCTGTAATGGCCGATGTAATCTTTGCAGACTTCGGAGGTAACAATTTATCGAGCTGTTAGCAGCCTACTGGTCACATCACCGATTTTTCTAAGTACTGATTTATGTTTCGCTACGTTTAGTGAACAAACAGAAGCGAAATTTTAATTTTAAATTCATTTTAAACCCACCTGCTGAGGACATTAAAGTTTATGTTTTAACAGTAGCAAGAATTCTAATTTTCTCTCAACAATATATTTTAATTTTGTATCGAGCGTATGCATTCATTATATATTTATAGTATGTTAATACATTCAAGAAAATGAGACCTTACAGTAATTTATCAATACGTCACATATAATATGCACAATCATATATAAAAACTACAAGAATTTTTTTCCATACAAAAGGATAAAAAAATTGTAGAAAGATTTGCATATGTAGAACTCTAGAGAGATAAACTAGAATAGATTCTATCATATACGAACCTAGAATTTCAATTTGATTGTGCATGAAATTTATAATCTTATTGAGAGCTCGACTTCAAAACGCAATACACCGACATTATGTAATATGGAAAAAATCAACGACTATCGTTACAAATCGTAACGATAGTCGAACAAATTTAACCGAGTGGTCAGTGATCAGGTGAAAACCGCTTTCTGCCACCTCGGTGCCGTGCGTATCATCAATCATCAATCACAACGGCATCAATCTTTGTAACAGTATAATTTCATTGACCTGTTAACGTTCTCTCATTCCGCGCTCTCATCAATATACACACCCGTGTTATTGACTGTGGTAATCAATCCCGTGAACCTTGCCGCGGGCATCCGTCTTCACGCGTACGTCGTACGTAGCGAATAATACCACGAAAATGCGTCAATAAAATATCCGGAAAAAAATACAGCGTGAATCAAAAAAGGATCTCGCTTTTTTAAAACGGTGCGTTTAATGCTAGGTATATTTAACCCATTTATTATGAAATCAATCCTATTTTTTGTTTTCTTTCTTACGGCGCGGAGCAGAAGTGAGAAAACAACTTCTTGATTACGTATCTATGTAAGAGACTAATGTCAGTAGTATAATTGCGTGAAACATTTTTACACCATACTTATGCATTACATATATAATTATTTTCTGTGTGTATATGTATTAACTCGTAAAGTATAAATATAAAAAGAAAGTATGAACATAAAGGCGTGAACATGCACGTGACGAATATATGCGATGCCTTAGAGGTTTAAAGGAAGAAGCAGGGCCTAATCTGTAGTATCGAAAAGCTCGACGACGGGACCTGGCACTGATCCTCGTCGTCGACACCGGATTACGCTCGGTGGACTTGTCCCGATTGGGTTCTCGGTCTGGCGGAAGGCCCCTACATTTATCACTGTAGGCTCGTTGAGCGTACATGCACATATACATACATATACATGTACATACATTGACCAGTGATTCTTCAAAGGTAGAAAGAAGGAACAACTCGCGAAGAAGAGCGAGAGCGCGATTAAATGGTGCGAGAGCAAGAGAAGAGGGAAGGAAGGGAGAAAAAGAGAAAGAGACAGGAGTAAAAGGGAAGGAAGGGAGAAGGTGACTTGGGGAATTCACACCGTGAATTTCGTCGCTCCTCTCTCGATCCCACGGGACCGAGGAACAGCATCGTGTATCCTCTTCATCTCCTCAGTGAAGAGAGGAAACGCTGCGACCGGTTCAAACGAGCGCTCCGACCACGACGGACATGTTCGAGCAAATTGTACAAGACAAGGTTGCATGCTTCGAGCAATGAGTCTCTCTCTTTGTAAGAATGTTACTCTACGTACGTACGTACGTACGGAGCGCGTACACGTTCGTATAAGTCCGAGTCCGCTCTTCGCCTGGACCATGCATATATATACTTTGTTTCTTCAAATCTTTTTAGACTCTTTTGATTACGATCCAGCTGTCGCCAATGCTGAATTTCGGATCGTTCGCATACGATTGCCGCACGCAATATTAATATATCATACAAAGTTGACAAGTATATCGAACATCTCGTTACATATGCAATTGCATAGAAATTAATTCCGCTATTTGTCAGTTGAAAGTATCGATGGTCTTGCAAATTAAGGTTTATATAAGAAAATACATTCCTCTGGTAGAAATATATGCAGATTTCCTAGACACTTATCTAGTTACTATCTAATATTACTGTATTCTCATTAGTTGTGCCAATACTGAGTAAGAAATAGATAGGAACTTGATAGAGTTTTATTCTGTTCATTTCATGAGCAGTTGGCTTATTAATCAATTTTTTCCATTATTTGTTGTGTTTCTATTCAGTAACTGGATTCATAATGTACGTTTTTGTATGCAGTAACTGTAAGCAAAGCGTTACATCCTGATTGGGATCCTAAGTAGTTTTCCATCTCAGTTACTAGACAAAAGTTGGTATACTGTTCAGTAACTGCTTGAAATTTCTACGAGGATTATTTAATTAACAATACATAGAGATAGTTCTTCCTTTTAATCTCCTTAATCATCTAAGAAAATATATATAATGAAAAGCAATAATATTATCGTGGCAATAGGATAAAATTAAAATTAATATCTGAAAGTTATAAAAGTTAAAAGTCAACATTCAAGTCTTATAATATATTTACAAAATTTATGCTTGACATTTTTCCGAAACAATATAATAATGTAACAATGTATGGAGTAGCGATCGGCACCGCAAATGAGGGTTTCTCTATGCAACGTCGCTGCTTGAAAATAATCACCTATTGTGCGGCTAGATATCGGTACCATCTCCGTATCGTTGAAAAATCAGGTGGCGTCCCGAGCAAGCTTTTTAATGGTTGCTGGCGACCAAATCGGTAGAGACGCATTGTTTACGAGCGTTAAACACCTGTAACGCGTGCGCCTGTTACCACGGTGAAACACAAACGAACACGGCGAAGCCGCGCGATAAGCCGGTGCATGTTGCAACCGAGTTGCATACGATTGTGCGGAAAGAAGCTGAATACTGTGCACGTACGTCGCACGCGCGTGTTTTCGCCATTAACGACTCGTCGCTCGTAATTTATAGGCCATTAATTAAGGATCGGATAAAAGTGAGCGCTATAAAATTATAGAACAATCTGGACGGAGTCCAGAGGTTTTCCCGTTTCTCCTAAAGGTGCGTCTCTCCTCGATGCATCGTTCTATCGTCCGGCGTTTTAATGCAATCGCTCCCGCGCCACAAGCATGCGGTTTCGCGTTAACGTTTTGCGTTAATACAGCGAACGCATTGAGGCGTGTCTCACTTTAATATTTCTAAAAACGCCGTCTCGAGGAAGTAGGAAAGGGGGAACGCGAAGGAGGATGGTCTTATTAATGCGCGCGGTTGATCGTAAACGGTTTAATTTCGCCTATTTCCTGAGTAATATCGACGCGCTCACCTGAGTAATCACGACGTAGGTTGTATGATGTAACGATAACTGCTGTATCGAAATTACGGTCGTAAAGCTTCTTCGATTTTGCTTCGTATAAACGATATTTGTTCGACGCGATAGGAACACACTTAAGATTCTAGCGATATTTTTAACGATGTAGAATGAAAATCGATTGCACACAGCATCAGATCTTATGTGGTTCTCCCTCGTGTAACTGTCATCGTGGAATGTCGCAATGAAAAAGTGAGGAAGCTGGCTCGAAGTGAAAGTCAGCACGTGCAACAAAATGTATACTCGCAGGAATCTTGAATAATAAATCCATCTAAATTGGACGTATGTCTATTGCGTTCAAATGTCGTAGATAAAAATACTTATAAAATACTTATAAAGGATTATGACGAGTTATCCAGTGCCGATCAGACTTTAAATATTATAGAATCGCGAGAATACAAATTATGTGCGATAAATGAAGCAACAAAAGATTCAACAACAAGATGGAATTGTTGAAGCTTTCAAAGTTATAGCTCATTAAGGTTTTAACTCGTGCAGATTTAGGGAAAATATTAGTCCTGGTTGCATCTCATGCTTCTCTCGGAAGGACCGGAGAGGCCACGGAATAATAGCGCACCTATGGTAGTACACATATATCTTGCACTCGTGACAATATCTGGCTCCTCTCGAAGCACAGCATCGCGATCCGTGGACAGCGGAGAAGCTCCGTGAGAGCCCGCCGAGTGATTTATAAACGGATCGCGATGAGGAGGGGTGGGACGAATGCAAATTTCAAGCCACGTGAACTTGCTGTTCCGCCCAGGCCTACGTGGCACTCGAGAAACACTCGTCGGGAACCCCATTGTCTTAGGTCTATTTATCTTCGGCGTCTCTCCGAGGTCTGCCGGAATGCCACATTCTTGCCGCGGCTTTTCCACTTAACCTTACGAATGTAGAAGGCAGGTGAGCCGGACAGAATCGCTCGCGCGTCGTTAATCATTACTGTCAGTCGAGATTAAGCGTATGGCTGGCGACGATATTACGGGCAACACGGTAGGAGCTGCACGTTGGTGTGCGCGCGTGCACGTATGCGTGCCGTATCTGTAAAAGTTAATCGACGAGACTAATTAAATAAACTACCTCGGCCCACGGTACCGGATATCGAGCACGAGACCGAAGAATTAAATTGTCAGTTTCGCGAAGAGTCATTACGCGGTGCCCGTAGATTAGTCGTTGATTCTTTTTTCTTTCAGGTAACGGAACGTTCAAAAATGTAAACGTCGGAAAGTGGATAATCATGTTGAAACCACGCGTGGCTAATGACTCGGTACAATGCACAATAGGTCGCTTATTCTATGTCGATGCAGAAAACTGCTTCGTTATCCCTATATTATGAACGAAGAAAAAATTCGAGCTCAATTATACGTTAATCAAATCTTTAAGTAATTTTTTTAATTTTTTAATCAAGGATATAATTGACGATTTACCAGATTTATTTGCGCAAAATGAGTTGACGAGAATGAATGTTTAAGAATGAAACTATTTAGATTAATATGCAATAAGATGTGTATATAAATATTAATCTTTACTATCTTGAGTATTTTGTGTCTGATTCTTGTTCGTGCAGCAAATTTCTCCTAAGTTCGACGAATTAAATTATATACTACATTTGATTATTTTTTAAAACGAAATCTAAATATTGTTCTAGAAAATTGAAAGTATGTTTTGAATTTTTAATCATTTTAAATACAATGAATTTTTTTAAACCATTTTAAATAGATTAAAAAATGAACGGAGAGAGATACTTGTGTGAGATGAGCGCCTGTTTTATGTATGGTATCGTAAGGGTTAATATAATATAAATATGTGTGATGATTTTATTGATGATGATCGAATAAATTAAACATTTATTTTCTTAACATCGATTTTTCAAAAATTTATTAGATCGTTTATTAGAAAGTTTTCATATAGGTCTGAAATTTCGATTTATCGACGATTTCGTCAAGATTGTACAGAATTGCAAATGTCTCACACAAATGAAAAGAAGAAGGAAAAAAACAAAAAGAAAGAGAAGATGAAGAAGAAGAAGCTGAGGACAACCAGCAATGAAGGAGAAAGAGGAAAGAAGAGGATTGTTTCCTGGCAGCTCGGAGGCCCGTTTTATCTCCCTCTCTTTCTCTCTGTTCCTCTGTGCTCTCTCCTCTCTCGTCGTTTTATTTTCACGAAGGTGAGGAGCCGGTTTGCATAAGAGGAGCAGAGAGAAAGAATAGGAAGAGCGAAGGAAAGGGAGTTGAGTCTCGACTGGCTGCCCTGCCGTTGCTCACAGGGTCCACCAGGCGCTGAAGAATCAAGAGGAACTCCAAAGACGTTGGCCCATCGAATCTCTTAGCTTTCATGCCACGATCTTCACCGTATAGATATGCACGTACACACATGCGCGTGTTCACATCTAAGTATAATATGCTCCGAGATTCGCGTTCACGCTCGTGCGAGCGCGCGTTGTATCTCGCGAAGCGCGGAAGAGAGCCACGCTCCTTTTCTTGTCATATCGAGCTATTCGCTCACCAGTTGCTCCTCCGGAGGTATTCTTCTTCTTAGAGACGTTCCACACATACACTCCACGTCCCGCTTCCTTGCGGATACTACGAAAGGGTTTTCCCGACAGGGCCAACAGCCGCCTTCAGTAAGATCCGTAATTCGAGATATACGAATCCCAGTGGATATCTCGACTCGTTACTCGAGAGTCGGCAATCAGTTTCGAGTAACGAGAACCGTCAAACGCTTCACCTGTTCTTTCGTTCTGCTATCTCGCACACTTCTTCCTGAAACACCGTGGTTTCAACGAGGCGCTGTTCTGACGTGACACCACGTGTCTTTCAACTTCGCCTACAATCCTTTCTATTTTTTCGTTAAGCCGCGATATCGCACCTTCGATCAATCATTATCGTCACGATCGATAGTGATCTACATTGAACACCGATGCTTTCCGGCAATTCACGGCGGCACCATTGACTAGGATGTATCGTAGAAGATTTAAGTATCTACGTGAGAGATCTGAATGCGTTAGATACTACCGGCTATTAAGGAAGCGACTTTCTCACGATTGCGGCAATAACTTTTGACATCGCAACATGGCGGCACAATCCAACAAAGTCAGAATTTACGACTTTTCTGATGAACCTAAGAACTGAATATGTATAAAAAATTAATTTTACAAATATTAATTAATTTACTTGATTTGTCTCTAAAGCTTTGGAAAAGAAATTCAGTACTTTTAATTGTAAATTATTAAACAGTTTAATAGAATATTTTAAGTTATTCTAATTATGTGATTAAAAACAAAACTATATAAAAATATACAGCAGGAAGAAAGCGGCCATAACCAAAGGAAGATGAAATCATGCACGTGTCGGTCGAGAGTGGTCAGCCGTGGAGTTGCGGCGGGAAAGAAAAGAAAGACGGAAAGAAGGAATGTCGGTGGTTCACGGTAATAAAATACAGGCGCACACGCGCGTGCGCCGAAATCGTGCGACGTGCAGGCGGCAAAGCCGTGTACGAAACAGTCGCTGTTCTACGGAAGAAGTAAAAAGAAGAAATGTACGAAAGAGCAGGAGACAAGGAAAGTAACAGACAGTGCACATGTGTGTGATGTAACAGAAGAAGAAGAACGCGAGACAACGGAGAATGGAGAAAGAGTTATCTGCATCAAGATAGCACGCAGTTCTCCAGCTACCATACGGCGAACGGCAAGTTTGCGTTGTTGGCATCACCAGAGGCGACGAGTGAACTGAAAGACATTTAGATGACTTGGGAAATGGTGGCTCACGATAATTTTAAACAATTAGAAAAATTGCAAGAATATTTTCTTATTCATATTTATTTATTTATTTACATAAATATAATTATTTACATAAAACCTGCGGATGATTTTATTCGAATCGGAAGTAAAATCGAGATCGGTGTGAGAGACAATAAATCTGATTAAATTCATGCAATAAGCATACAAAGAGCAGAGTGCGTATCTTGGCGGAAGGACTCGAGTCATAAGGACATCACATGACAATAAGAAATGCATGACTGAAGAATCCGAGGAAAGGGGAGGAGAGAAAGTAGCCGATACAAGATTCCTTGCAATCAACATTATCTCCATAGTGTCGACGTACCCAGAGGAATCTTTTCCACCTTGTCTTCGCTTAAGTCTCTTCTTACGACACTTTTCGAATTCCTAAGTTGGTAATGACATACTACGCGTGATTAATTTTGCATAATTCTTACCGGCGTATGTATTTTATTTTTTTAAAGACCAACAGTTATTTATAAAAGCCGAGACTGCATTGTAATGATAGATTTTTCTCGTATCTAACTATAGCCATTATATAGTAATAGTTGATCCGATAGACATTTCACGAGAAATTTTGATCTTCATACGTCACATCAGGTTTACATCCTTTCGTTCGTAACGTGTCTTATGTTAGAACAAGAATGTAAAGATGATAAAAGACTTTTAATCGGTGGAAGATTAAGAATACATTAATACCTTATATTGAAATCTATTGTCGCGGAATGCGCGCGATCTATTCTCACAACTTATTGCACATATTCAATAGGATCGGTCGGACCTATTCACAACGCACTGCTTCGGGAATGAATTCAATCATGCACGTATGACATTTTTTCGACGCTTTCTGTAGAAGAGATTTAAACGAGATCGAGGACGTGCATGACGCGCGCCAGAGATTCTCTAGAATCGAGTGACGCATGATTATTAACGCTGCTGACAATCAGGTCATTGCGCCTGAATAAGCAATGACGTCCTTACGGTTGCAGGACTTGGTCATTCCCTCTTCTTGTTGCGTCCATGAGGCATGCATGCGATGCGGGACCCTCGATGACTAAGGGCTCCAGCAGGGTCCGCTGGATAGTCGAGTAGATGAGTGGAAGTCGGCGGTCCGCTTCATTCCGCGCTGCACCGCGTCGTGAAAGAAGCCGCGGCAGCTTCGCTGATCAACTTGTCGCTGCTCCAATTATCCCTCGACCTCGTCGTCGAAACGGTCGTAGATTCGTTGATTGATTTACGTTATCTTCTTCTGCCGCCTCTTGTACGATCGACCTCGGCAACCCGGTTCAGTGGCCTGATACGACGATGCCCGGCTAATCACGCGAGACAATTAGCATTTTGGTAAGGGCAGACGCTTTTTGCGTTAGGCCCAAACGAAGCATGTACAAGCTTCTGAGTCGTTGACTTCCAGGAAAATAATCAGAAGAGCGTGAAAGAAATAAAGTAATGGTTAATTTCTTATGGCTTAAAATTTAGGTGACTTATTGCAGAAAGCCTCTTAAATTCAATGATGATATGACTTCAGCTAAACGTAAATGTGACTAAACGAGCTATAATATCTTGTATATATTTCCCACTCATGTGAAAGGAGTGTTTTAACGAAGATATACTTGTTAATTATTTACTATTGTGAGAGAAGAAAATATCTAAATAATCATAAAGTTTACTATATTTGGTTTTACAGAGAAAACTTTTCTTCTTCGCTATCTTACGTTAGTATTGTGATGCGACTAGAGAAAGGCAACGTGAGATGCATTCTTAAGAAAACAATAGATGATTTGGTAATGCAAAGGTTCTATTATTACCTATTGTTTCCAAGATTTGCGTATTGCTGTCAACTTATTAAAAAATAGATAAAAAATATGATACTAGAATAAATATATAAAGATATAACGAGAGGATAAAACTAGATTCCAAATGAAAAAAAGATAAAAATATACGTCAGGACATAATATAGAATTAAATGAATATAAGCGATACGCGCAACAATAGAATCTACGTTTTTTTGCTACACGATAGAGTCAAATCGGATATTGTTTGACGCGTCATCATTTCAGAAGGATACGTCAAACGTTGTACACGGACGAAATTCTCCCCTATGTTGTCTCATCAAAGTTCTGGCGATCAAAGTTCAAGTCGGCGTGTGTTATTGAATAATCATGGATTCTATACATCCTTCGAGGTAGGCAGATCTGCGCATTCGATGAAATGAGGACAAACGTAACCGGATAATTAACTAAATGCTTATTCTAAAAACATTTAAGTATGTCATTCCGCCCACGCATCTAATCTCCTTGCATTGTACGCTAACGAGCGGCACAAAGGCGCCTGGTGCTATCCGCCTACGCGACGCATCCCTCGGCTCTTGATATTCGATTCAGTTCGGACGACGTGAACCACGCGAAAGGCGAACGTGTAAGTATATGTATGCGCGCAGAATGACCGTGCGCGTGACACAATACATTTTGAGAGCATGCTGGTATTAACGCCAACCACGCTTCTCTTCGTCTTCTCTTCTCTTCAGAGATGATTGCGCTTGATTTAGTTTCTTGTTGCGTTCATCGCTTCGAGATAACATCATAATCTCTTCATCGGAAGGAGTCTTTTTTTTTTTAATATGCATAATAGAGAGGAACATAACAAACATGAAAACAGAGACATCTCGTGACATGCGTCGCGTGCTAAATAAAACGACGACTGTAACTACAGCGACGAGGACTTTTGTACTTTAATGTGTCCTTTCCAATGTGTTTTTCGCCAACAGCCGCTGCCGATAAGATCCAAATCTCCTAGTTTTTCGACTTGGTCATTATTCGCTTCGTGTCCTAGCGTAATGATCACCCTCGCGTGTTTTACGTGGGGGTAGTCAATTGACAATGATACCGGGAACGAGAAAGGGAAGGAAGAGGAGGAACGCGTTTTGCTTGTGCACACGCTCTTATTGTTAGCGGCATGGTAATAATACAGGAAGAAGCTAATAAAGTCCGAACGGAAATGTCGACAGTAAAAAATGTATTGTGTATTCACGTCGATCCATTTTGCCCATATTTTCAAAGCGATCACATTGATCATGCAAGACCACCTTCTAACTGTCGTATGTATATATATATACATATATATATATACACATATATTACGATTACTTTCTTCCATTGTCGGTTCCCAATAACGACTTGTCAAGTCCGAGGACGGGATAGTCGATCGGTAGCTTCCGAGAAGCTCGATGTACCATCGATGGCGACGACGGCGACGAACCTGTGGGCGTCGTGCAGGAGGATGGCCTTATTATGCACGGCAGGCAACACGTGTACCAAGTACAAGGTGATGGCGAGTCGCTGGACCGCGAGAAGCTCGATGGAAGAGAGAAACGGTACGGGGAGGGACGCGAAGAGGGACTCCTGCAGGCGAGTCTGTAATCAGTAGCTCCCCGCCGACACCAAGACGGGCGCTTCCACTGTAACGAGAGGACTGGTTCGGTTAGCCGCCGAATCGGGTGCCCCGCGGCCGCAGCAGTCGGAATCGAAGCAGAGGGCCAATTACTCGAACGTCTTCACTCCCGGGGCGCCTGGCGTCCCACTGGGAGCACGGCATCTGGCACCGATCCACCGATTTCCTCCTCGCTAATCCAACCCCCTCGGTTTCTCCTCCACTTTGAGTCAAGGAGGTCGGGTTGAATTGTGGAATAAATTCCATCGCACGATCGGCGACGACAATGAGAAGACTCTCCTGCATTTTTATATCTCTCTCGCCGGGAGTAGGTCTATATATATATATCCATTCATTTATCGCCAACCCAAATGGGATTTGAGAATTTTAACGGTTTATACTCTCTCATTATTTAACGCTAATTTTTTGTTTTTGATTTTGATGAACATTGATTGTGTTTTATCAGATTCTAATGTTTATCAGATGTATACTGAGAGAATGCGAATTAATATCTCTATATTGTATTGGGATTATAATACAGAAAAGAAGAAAAGTAGAAAACTTTACATTGAGGAACGATGATTATAAACGTGGCACAAAAGATTTATTATATCATTTAGACTTTAGATCTTTCGATCGTTCCTGCCTGTCCAGTTTTCCTCTTTTTCAATATAATTAGGTCAGTCTGTAGGATAGTTCGCGCCTCGCCTACTGTCAGACTAACGAGCTTGATTTATAACGACCTAAACACTATGTTGTGTTCTTTATCATGGCAATGTAGATGCTATAATGACCATGTTATAAAAGTGTTTATCCGGTTAATAATACATATCTTGTTTGAGTCGAATCACAAAGCTCGATTATCAGTTTCTTAAACATTTAAATTGACTATTAATTTGTTAAGAATATCGCAAAACAAAAATTAAATTGTGAAAGAAGTTTTTATAAGACTAAATACTGAATCAATCACATTTCTAGAATTATTTTAAAACAAAAATTAAAATTATTTTATAGGGTTAGCTTGAGCGCATCAAGTGCAGGCTATATTTGGTATAACCGAAAAAATTATATCAGCATGCTGGTATGTATGCTGGATGCCGGTGTACTGGATCGCTCGCTGTTAGAACCGAGCATGACGCGTCGTGATAGTTGGCGTGGTTCTGATACCACGCAAGAAATCGAATTTAATAAAAATCAATATTAATTGTCGCGTTCATGGCGAGCCGGAGGAGAGAAGTTTCGATGCCGTGCCGACCGCGCTCGTCCGCGCGGTTCGCGCTCGTTGAATATTCAAGTGCACGCATCGGTTAAAAAGCTGTTTATGGGCTCGGCGTTGCGCAGCATCCGGTTTTTGCCGTGAGACTACGGTGCCGTGGAGGGGTGCCGGACTCGAGATGATCGGTGGTCCCGAAGGGCCACCGCGTTTAATCGAAGAGATATTGTCCGGTCGATCGACGGTGGTCGATCCGGCGCGGCGCGGTGCGGCGCAGGAGAACGGGAGATGAGAAGAGCGGGCGACGCGCGATTAATTAATAACGTCGGTGCCATTTTCATTTGGCAAGAAGAGGGCTCGTCCTCCCGGTAGCGGGGGAGCAGCGCGAGATTGGAGCCCGCGATATCGTTCCGTTAGTTAGCCCTCCCATCGCTCGTAGATCCCGTTTCTTACGCGATCGGGAATTCCACGAGATTAATTAATGAGTTTGAAGCATGTAGCATCGAGATTGGCGACGCCCTTAATGGGAAAACCTCTCAATTGCGCAGCGAGTAAATATCACAACGTTAAATAATTGCAAGTTGGTATCGTGGATACGCAAATAACTTTCGCATACTACCTGAATCTAAATCTTCGTTTATGTGATGCGGTAAAACATTGTATCATGTCTCTAACGATTTTCAATTTATTTTTAACAAAAGATAACGAAAAAGTATATTTATGATAGCAGATTTATATTTTCACTTTTTTTTAAAAAGAGTTTATTATTATTAGAGAGAAAGTTGCTCATACCCGTTGTCATACCCTCCCTACTGTCGTATTCTCCAAACAATTAAGTCGCAAAAATGTAGAGGCGTAAATAACGTATTTTCTTTAAAAAAAAAAAGAGGAGGGGACTTTAAACTATAGTTGGACACGGACAAATAATGCGAGGCAAAAACAATTCAATAAGACGATGAGAGTTATAGAGTTACTACTTCGTGTAATGTCACGCTGATTGGAAACTCATTCATGATATTGTTCCGTGATTCAGCAACCGGCCCAACATCTAAGCTTTTTTCACAAGTGTGAGTCCCGTCTGTATCGTTCTCTGTCTTCCTTTCGATACGTTTTTTTCTTTTTTCAAAAGAGAGCCGCATTACATGGATTGATTCACCGCCCGTCGTTCCACTTTTCGCGCTTCTCTCCTTTCGTTCCAGGTAGTTGTTTCCCTGTTTTTAACTTGATTTAAGCGTCAAAGAGAGACGATAATGCTCACTGATTCTTCACGAGGTAACAAACATTGTGTTAATTTGAATTTAAGTAAGAATTTCGGTAATTTACCAGTAATTTATTTTATATACTTTTCATCTATTTATTTTCTATAAATACGAATGTAATATCGATACCTTGAAATTAGCAATCGGAACAAGTAGCTTTTTAAATACTCAGTACTTAATTTTCTTCTTGCTATTACATTGATAATTGTTCTACGCACATTATATTTCAAATACTCATAAGTGTGATGATGACGGACAATTATGATGTAAAAGGTGAAAAAGTTTAACTCGTGATATAAAACTAGAAGATATAGCGGCCTGAAGTTCGTTGTTGGTGCTACTTCTCTGATCATCGTTATCATCGTTAATTTCGGAACATGTCCCGCGGGCCTTTGCTCTTATACGGGCCTCGGGGGCCCGACGTAACTCACAATTACCACCGTGGTCATCCCCCCGTGACTTGGAGGCTGCAGCACGCCCCGTTATTTATGACGGGGTGTTCCAGCCGCTTTGAAAAGGGGTGCAACGACAGGACCGACAGTCCGAATGCGGACGCCCCGCAGCGTCTTCTCCGCACACTGATTAAACACGCTCTTCTACGGTGACGTGTTAATCGCGAGGATTCATCACCTTCTTCTCTCCCGTTCGTTTCCCTTCGTACTTCTCCTCTCGTCCACCTGCTTCATTCTACGAATCTACCCGCGGCTTCAAATGTCCGTTTTTTCACCTCCCCGATGAATTGGAATCCTGCATCCCAAATGTTCTGTCGACTCTGTCGACTTGGGAAACAAATGTTTCCCAATCAACGTAATCCGCAGTAAATATGGCAATCTTTTTGAGGCAAGGCCCTTTATTTATATAACGATCAAAAGATCTCTATAAAAACCAGTTCAGCTTACATAATGGTACTTTTTGCTTCTTTATACGACCGAGATATGTTCTGCTTTTTTTTCAAGGAGTTTACAGAATATCAGCAAATATCTCGTGTTGATTGTACAATTATGAAGCCATTCGGTCGGATGATTTGACGATACAAGCGAGGCTTCCGTGGATCGTAAAGAGAGAGACATAACGCGCGTTTAATGCCTTTAGCGAAGCCACTTCGTGGGTGAGCCATACGCGTGGATCGTGTTCGTGCTTTATTCTCGAGCCGACGGCAATTGCGGCGACGGAGAAATTCCCCGAACTATAAACGTCAGCCGTGAAAAATATGATAATCGTCAATCTACATAGCATGGCGTTGCGGTGACCTCCGGTGACACCAACCCCCGTGTATATATGCGCACGCAGATACATCATTATTATAAACGCGTGCTGGTACAGTGACGTTTCATTCGCGTGAATGTACGGTGACGTTTCATTCTATCCGCGAGAGACGGTTAAGATTTCCCGCAGGGGTGACTGATCCGCACAGTCATTTAGGCTTAGCGAACCCAAGCTCAATGCATTATGGATACTCATACATTTATACATTATATATTCATATCACACATGGTTTTCGTGATTGATGGTCTCATAAGCATTTGAGAAAATATGATGAAGCGAGATATAATTTATAATCTAATTATACGAATGAGAATGATAAAAATAAGAAATAAATTTATATACATAGAGCAGAATGAGAAAACAAAAGATCGTTTTTTATCTATAAAAGAATAAGGAAAAGATGATTAACGGATAATGGAATTCGGATGCACGAAATTCGAAAGATTTCGTAGATACTGCACAGCGTGGATCGATATTATACTTTACCACGTTTCGTTCGCTATTTGGTTACCAACAAAAATACGATCACTTACGCGCGTCAGTTAATGTATCATCGAAGCAAGAGAAGTAACTGGTTTGTCGGTCACCGTTTATGGGAGAGCGATGTACCCTGAAGCTACGATACGAAGAACGATACGAAGCGCGCGCGTGGAATGCGATTCGGTGCGTTTGCTTTGTAACGCAGTCTAATTTCGGTGCATACCTCGATTAATCATAAGATTGGCGCAGGAAATAGACACTTGATACGTACATCGAGTGTCGAGTGTTTAATTTTCTCAAACAATTTTTTATTAAAAAGTTACAATTATAGACACAGTGCAATTATATATAACGTAAGCTGTAACTTTATCTAATAAGACCTGCCTAAACCGTTACATTTTTTGTTGAATTCAACACTGAAAACTAATAGATTAAAAATAAAAAGAATTTTGTAATTTTAATTAAAAAGACGGGACATTTTTAATATTTATATGGATGCAGTAAAGGTTTAACTATCCATGTAATTACACGAACAAAAGGTTTTGCTGAAATTTAATATCTAAAAAGTCAGCTAGATATAATTCTAAATAATTTTGTCAAATTATTAAGATAATTATGTGACGCTCAACCATGATGAGCGTCCTACAAAAAATTTCGACGTTCTACTTGATGATTAGCTTAAGAGTCCTACATAATAATTATTTTGATGATCCAACAAAATTATTTTCACATTTGTATCTAGCTAAATTTAATTATATAAATAGCAAGTAGACTAGATTGAGTATTAGGTCATATTAAGTACAGTTACATACTTCAATTGTTGATAATGAACATATATGATCCAAACTAAACGCAAAAGTTAATTAGAAAAGTTACAGAATAATTGTACATGCATTATATTAATCATCATTATATAGATATGACGAATGCTTTCGAAATTATCTTGTTATGTTACTAACTTTCATGACCTCATTTGACGTCGCATTCAGCCAATTTTCGTAGCCGGGACTGTACCGTGTGCTTTGAAGCGTGCAAAAAAGGGGTTACCGAATCCCTGGGGGAAGCATCAGGAAATATTGAGGGCAGAACAGCGGTCCGGATAAAGGGTAGAAGGGCGGTCCTTGTTCATCCTAATAATAACAATGAGCGGCTGTCGGGGAGACGAAGAAGGAGCAGATCCATATATACATTGCGGGTTGGATGGTCGTGTGCAAAAAAGGCGTGGGTCCCAGCAGGCGTTCTCGACATAGCAGTTTGGGTTCCGATCTTATCGAGGTCTTCGTGTTAGCTGCATTGTGTTGTCGCTGGGGTGCTGTTTGCCTCAGTGCTATACGTTGGGGTATCTTATGATGATATGTGTTCACACGTACGCACGCACACATTTATTTGCGTGTGAGCACATATAGATAATGGCAGCGATGCGGGGAGGGAGAAGATCGAGGGGTTGCGGAGGGATATGGTGTACGGTAGGTCCCACGAATAGGCTCGGTCGATCTACCAGCCGGGCCTGATGCGCGTACACGGTCCGCAGTATAGATCATCCTCAATGTCTCGGAGCCTCCCACCTAAGTATTCCCATTAAGATCGTATCTTACAGCCAAAACTAATAACCAATCACCCGTGCGGCGGGTATAGGTCTTGCGGCTTTATCATTATCCAATATATTCGATATTATAGTCAGCGCGCGGTACATCGCGCCTTGAATCCGAGAGGGGGGTATCTTTATGCATTAAAGGCGTGCCCTTCGTTCCACAGCTTTGTGCAAATCGTTGCTCTGGTGCCGGTCACGTATTCCGCTCGAGACATAATGGATTCTGCGCCGCGAGCGAAATTATCAACATCGTTAATGACCACTAAGGCGCTTTCTTATAACATTGTTAGCGCACGCTATGCTCGCTTAATCCATTGAAGTAGATCTATTTATTTCCAATTGGTGTTGCTCGCTGTGTTGAAAAAGATGATGAGATCAGCGGTCTAATAGAAGAAGAGGGTGTTTGGGAAAAGTTCGATAAATTTCGCATTTATCATCATTAGTGTGAACATATCTAGATATAATGATATAATTTAGCTTTTGAAACATTGATTATAACAATACTGAACATTAAAAAATTTCTTTATGTACTATTAAAAATATGTGATTACAATATAATTTTAACATAAAAATTATTGTTCATGATAACAATGAAATTTAAAAAAATAAAAATATGAAGACTGTGAGTTTCGATGTACCTATATAATAGTCCTGTCAAACTAATCTCTAATTTCATTACTATCTTAATAGATCTGATTGTATATTTTATTGACGATCTCTGAGGTTTGTATGCATTTGAAAGATTAAACATTAATTTAGCAGTTGACATGTGCAACATATATTTATATCTTCTTATATATCGTACATAATCACGATGCCAGCTCCATGATGAACGCGTATGGCTCAAATATAGGCCATGCGTGCGAACATCATGTTGTAATCTGGAGCAATCGCGTATGATTGTGTAAAGAATTTTGTAACATCCGCTTCACCTCGTTCCATACTGAGATCTACGATCTTCGCTTTAATACATTCGAAGAATCAATTTAACAATTCCATTTGCGCAGCGATTAAGTCCCTATGTCAAGGTCTCAGTGATCGGAGATCGTATCATCCATCTTCCTTTATTGCGTAGGATGCATCGAAAAACTCATTACGGTACATGGGCGGCTGTTCGCTGATGTAATATATTGTTGCGTACGTCCCGCCTTATAACGACTCGATAATGTTCATGAGATGCAAATTTTCTGTAAAAGGAATCCGCGGACTCCGTTGCAGTGCAGGGCAAGTGTTGCGCCGGAATCAGAGCGTCGGCTTTCTTAATTAATTGATAATTAGCTATTAAGCCGAGAATGACTCAGGTGTTTTTCGTTAGGTAGGTTCGATTGTTACTTTGTCCGCTGTAGTACCGCAAGCTCTCTCTCTCTCTCTCTTTCTCTCTCTCTCTCTCTCTCTCTCTCTTTGTCTCCTTCTTCTATCTCTCTCTTTGATACCTGGATTCTCTACCACACCTAATATATATATATATATGCGCGCGCGCGCGCGCATGTGTGTGTGTGTAATATATTTTATTAAAAATTTTTTTCGATACGGACACGACGGACACATCTAATTCGCCCTTATAAAATCATTATAATTGGCTTGATTGAAAAAAAACACGATTTTCTTAAAGATTAATATTTGCGACTGCAAGTTCAGTCCTATTAATTAAGTTAATAAAGAATATGAATTACATAACTTTGAAATCTAGTTGAAGATTTAGTCATTTCGGATTAATGATCTGTGCGAAGAGAGTTTTCAAATTTTTTCATTGGCCAAATTGTTGACTTTGACCTAGGAAGGACCCTCAAATGAATATTAATGATTCTGACTCGTTGAAAGTTCTTAATGAACATATCGGCGTACTGTAGGTAAACATAAGTAAATCGATTCTTCTACCGATACGCTACCGCTAGTCTTGGAATACCTGCTGGGACTTACCGCAACATTATCCAAACGTAACATATGTTTGACAGATGAGGAATCGAACGTAAATAATCGAAAGGAGAACGAATATCGCATGGATTACTCGATTATTTACGGTACGTATTGCGATAGCTCTAGCAATGGCAAGCGCGAAATTTTTTTACTGTGTGTCGTACTGTGTGTCGTTCGTGACGAGTTATATGATTCCATGACGTTCAAAAAAAATTTCTATTCTAAATTAAGTATTAATAAGAATTATCTACTTAAACCTATTTCGTCTCTCATTTCTGTGAGCGGTTTAAAAAAAAACTTATACATAAATTGATTATCCATTTATTTATACACTATTATTTGCTCATAATGTCAAAAATGATACCTATAATTTGAATTATTTTTTATCATTTCTGTAAGTCGCCATTGCTCCTATTTAATATATCATTAATTTAATTAAAATGGACCTTTTTTTAAGAAAAAAAATGACAGATACACTGATAAAAAATTGACAGATACACTGAAAGAAAAGATTGGCTGCTGGAGGTAATTTAGATGGTAAAATATGGTACAGTATTGTTAATTAGCTACAACAGCCAATTTTTGATTGCAGTAGCCAATTAAAAATGCTATGCCATATTCAGTTAATCTTTTCTTTCAGTGTAACTATTTATTGTAACCCATGACAGTATAATAAACAGTTAACCAACAGTAGTGCTCAGTTTTTGTCAGTATTGACTACATTTAAGGGGAGTTAAACAATTTTACACAAGAAAATTTGACTCAAATTTAATTTACTAAATGCATATGTAAATACTATGTTTACTTGAAATTAACCATAAAAGTGCATTTACATTTTGACATACAAAGAAACAAAAAAATAACAAAAAATTATTTAACTCAAGGAGTTATTATTGACCTATCTAACAGTGTTAATATGGGATTATATTACAGTTTTTAAATATATATAGCGTACCCAAGAGATATTGATTCTAAAACACTTAACGTTTCTCACTCTATGCGCTTCCAGTCAATCATGCTTCTCCATCCGTCAACGGAAACGTCACGTTCCGGTATGAGTGTCACGTCAATGGACAGTGCCCCGCTGAGCTATCGCGTCGCATACAAATTGGATTAGCCTTGTAACCCGGGTGTATGATAGATCGGGTAATTTGTCCGTGCGCGAAACGTCGCGACGCATCGACGGCGGAGAAATTCCTGACGGTCGTGGCCGCGGGCGCGCGCGGTCGTCCCCGACATATACACATGGTGGTCCCCGCGGTCACCATGAGCGATCGTTACACGCCGCAGCAACGTGTACTATTCGCGATGTAACTATACGTTCTCCGGTTGTTGGCAATCAACCATTCCGTGTCTATCCCTGACCTTCCATTTGCCGGAGCGCGAATGTAAATCCGGCGGTGGTGGAACGTCACGTGCATTGTTATTACTCGGCGCGCGCGGTGGTAGCACAAATAAAACGATCGCACGCGTCGGTGTCGCGACGTGCCACCGTCTGTTGTTAAGTACAAGAGCTTTAGTAGTAGATATGTACGGACCGAATTACTATCGGATATTATTATCAGATTTATATGGCTACGTACGATCAGTATCGTGCATCAGCAGTATTGTAAGAAAATTATAATAAATTTGCGTCTTCCATATACATTTCTACGTGCAATTTTCACATGCATTCATATGTCGATTATCAGTTTGATAATATCGGTTGATTTCGTTGCTCGTTGAAATGCGTTTGTGTACGAAAGTCTAGTATAATCGCGAAGTTAAAAAATGATGCACTCGATGCTAATCTTGTAATTCTTTTTATTGTTAGTTTTGAATATTAGTTGTATAAGTACAAATTGCAAGATGTAATCCTACTATTAACGCTCACGTATATTTTATTATGGGAAGTAACATGTGTGCTGAATCACATTAGAAAATTATCGACTCTATTTGTGGCCACATCACATTTGAATGTACACGAGCGGTGCGGTGTAAAGCTTACCCTAACGAGTTATTATAAGTCGTACTAACGGGTCACCATCGTACATTAGTGCTTACAGTAATATCCTTGAAAACATACATCACTACGTGCAGTATTGCGCACTTTAGAAGTCCGTACGGGATCGTAATAACCGTGGAAAAGGCAGTAATTACATATTTTCAAAGTGCGCACACTTCGCAGCCTATTAATGAGTAGTTAATGAACAACTGTCATCCGTAATTACTCGGATCTTCATGCGCGTATTCGTGGATTCGCATCTTCGGCTCCGCGCCGGATGATTCAACGTATAGCAACATTATTACAAATTAAACGATACAACGGTGCTCTCCCGCGAACATAGTAATTGCTTGCCGCAATGCGAAACTGAACGTTTTAAAGTCACTATAAGCCACATAAAGGAATTCATTTTTAATGCTAGCCATGATGGGAACTTTTGCTTGGGGAAATGTTACATTTTGAATATATAATAATTAACTCCATTGTATATTCGTTACGCAGACAAAAAGATGATTTTTTTTTCACGAGATTATCTCACATTTGTTAACGTAAAAATTCAAAGAATGCAATATGCAATTCTTATAATTAAATATAGAGTGTAACATGTGAGGATAGACATACAATAATATGTACATTATGCGATAACCGTAAATTCTTCTAATAAAGTATCTTGGAATCACAGATTTAAACTGCATTAATCCGATAAAAATTAATAAATTATTCGTTTATATCCGGACAGACGTACAGCATACGTGCTCCTTATGATAAGGTTCGTATCGCCTCTAAGCTCGCGACTCCTCCGGGATATACCAGAGTAACCGTGTACATCGCGAGTCACGGTGGTCTACGCCACCGACGAGTGATTACTGCACGTCTCCCAGGAACACATACATACACCAGGATGTATGTATTCTCCATCTCGTTGGCGATCAACCATTCCACCCCTATTCAAAGCCCGATTCGCGCGCGGCAATGCGCGTGTAAACACAGCCAAGACGCGACGCTTCGCGTTGCACGTCGTGGTGATACCTGAATGCGCTGGGAGAGGCTCATCGAGTTGTGTTATACTGTGTAATCGTACACCATAAGCACACACGTGTCTGCACAATACGTTCACAGTGTCCAAAAGTTGATTATCAGAAAGACGCACGTTAAAAGTTTTAGTGTATGTAGATATCGTCAATATAGAGATCGCATCAAAATTAATCTTTACATAATAGGTTATTTGTGCCTTGCGCATTTCTTTTTTTTAAATACATAACTTTACAAATAAGTTTTAAAAATGTTTAAGTATAGAATAATTTAATAATTTTTATGTATTTATAAAAGTAATAGAAATTGATTTAAGACGCAAACAATCTGTGTAATAAAAGATAAAAAAATTCGTCATGTGTATTAAGAATTAATTGATTGCAATTGAAATCAGGTATATTATATATAAAGTTATGTAGGAAGAATGTAATTAATTCAATATTGCATTTTTTATTTGCTTCATTTAATTATGACAGATTTCGAGCGATATAATATTATTCAAATAAGTTCTATTATTCTACTTCGATAGAAGAATACATTATATTTTTGCTTAATATTTTAACTCGCGTCATCAGTTTTTGATATGTAATAAAGAAAAGAGGCTTTATCGGTGTAATACACGATGGAGAAGAGACGTAAAAAGGTTTCAGTAGCCAGCGACTACGTGGCTTCCGTATCCCGTAAACTTAACAACGACGCACAGGAGTTCTGTAATGTTACACCTCCTTCTCCATCTCTGCACTTTGTCGTACCTCATCGTGGTAGAGAAGCGCTGATACATTGGCCATATTATTCGGAATATTGTCCGTATGCTCGCAAGCATTCGAGAGGTAACTGAATCCACAAGAGGAATGCGTTGATGAATTAAAAATATGGTTGGTTATCTTGTTATCCGACGATCTCAGTAATCTTTTCAACGATCATCCTTCATGTTTAATTTATGTCAGGTAAATGAATTCGCATAGGTCACTCTATCTTGTCTCTGTTGGATTTACATAAATAACATAATGAGATAGGAAGGAAGAGGGATAAAATGATGAAACGTTGGGCAATCAAATTAGAAACACTTTTATTTCTAAAAAGGTTTCTTATTTCTTATAATATATATCGAAACGAATTGAACGAAAAAGGACACTAATATAGGAATTGCTTAAAAGCGAAGCTATAAATTTTACGATTATTGTTCTTATCTACGTTTCTCTAATTTTATATCCACTAAATTCTTAAATTTCCTCAGTAATCATTCCTCAGAAATGCGCTAGCGTTCTGTTTGTTCAACATTAATACTAAACGGTGAGAGAAATGAATGGGGCAGAATATTCTCTTACGTCGTAGTTAGACGAACCATTTGAGAGGAACGCAACCTCCACGAGAGTATTACTGCGTATATGATGAAAATAATGGCCGTTCTGATCAAGTTAAAAGAGACAGCAGTGGTAAGAACGTAGTTTCATGGTGTATGCCGCGCAAGGAAGGTCATTTCACTATCGTCGCGATGCTAAGCGCCGAGATGAAGGCACAAGGAATCCAACCGAGCTCTACGAGTGCTCCTAACCCAGATGATATCGCGCCTAGATATATAACGCGAGATTTTATGGCGTATTACAGAACGGTATAAGATATATAATAGCTTTATGCGTACATACCGGACGTAACTTACAGTTACAGCAGTAGAGCCGCTTTACGATCTCCCTGAGTTTATTTTACGCGAACGCGCACGTTTTTGAGAAAATATAGATGATTACACAGCTAAGTAGAAAGCGTTAAAAGAATCTGAAAATGTGTCATATTAAATCGATTCTCAGTCGTATCTATTCACAAACTTTATCGCGATTCAACCGTGTAAACCGCAATTGTGTTATGAAGTACACGAGGTAGTCGAGTCTCGTTATGGGTGTCTTGAGATTTCGTTTATAGTCTCTTAATGTACAGTCATTAATGTGTATTTTCTTAATAGTTTCTTATTACAGTTCTAAAATCGTGTAAGGTGCAACCAAGAATGATCGTGAAGATATCGTATAAGTGTATACCTGTATTATAGAAAGTCGCTTCTGTGATAACTGAAACCAAAAGGAAATTATTTATTGTGTATGTATAGTAGGTTTATCAAATATTGGCAAGTGAAGTGATTCTTCAGCCGACCCCTCCTCCCTGTGGGGTGGGGTGGTTCCCTTGGGATTTTGCGTTGACATTAAAAATTTCTGCATTAAAGACATATTCTTCCTACAATTTAGACATTCAAACTTTAGATCTACGTGCAGAAGTACCGGTGATATTTCATTCGGGTTCATCTCACCAATGCGCATCCCATTTCAGACTCGGTCAACGCGAGGTTGATCGATGTTGGCCTCGTGTCTTATGAATGAGCGGCAAGAAGCGGTGTCAGATTGCGGGTAGTCGTACATCGAGGAGTGTTCCTGTTCCGGCGACAGTGGACGTGTATTTACTGCCCACGTTCAGTCGCTTAATTATAAAATAATTGTTATTTATCTTTGACATTAGCCGGATATCGGTTTGGCTTATCCGCCATCGGAACGGCTCGGCTCATTCGCCCGGTCGCCGACTTGTCGGACAGGCGTGCGGGTAGGTGCGAAGAGGCAGAGGATGCGGAATGTCCAAGAGCGCGAGTAAGAGGCCGGTCTTCTTGGCCAACGCCATGCTCGAGCGCGTTCCAAAGAGGACGTGTCGATTTATCTAGGCACTCGATCGAGACGAATTAACGGCTCGGGAGCCGGTAACTTAAGCCGGAGCGTTTGTCGCCGAGACCCCCTCGAATCCTGGCAGCCGAAAGGGATGAGGAGACCGTCGTTATATCAGAGCTCTACCAATTGCGGCTTTCTCCAAGCCGAAGGTACGAGCGACAGGCGGGATCGCGATTATTCAACGACGGCGTGAGAATCGACGTCGCGATTGGATTGTAGCATTGAAACTGCACGTTGAAGGCAAATACGAGAAAGTGTGAAAATTTTCTAGTTATTGTTGGAAAGAAATTGTCAAAATGTACGAAATATGAAAAATGAAATACGAAAAAATCTTGCAAAATTTACACAAGAATATATAATATATATGTTTTTTAAATAACATATTAAAAGAAAGTGTATCTTCCATTATAAGTTTAGGTATAAATAGAAGGTTTAAAAAAATTACTTAAAGTTTCTAAAGTTTCGCATCAATCTATAGTAAAATTCTAAAAGCATCTAAATAAATTCTTGAAAAATTATTGGCTCAGTTTTGTGAAAACTTCGCTGCGTCAAACAATCGGCAACGTATCATTCTCCAGGTAAGATTCTCCGATATACGCGTTTCTCCGATGTCTGGCTGCAAATCACGCCGCCACGATCGCAAGTAAACTGAGTTACGAGCGTCTCAGTTTCCTATCGTCTCGCTCTTCTCTTTGTCATTGGTGCAGAAATGGCCGTGCGGTTGCCGACGAAGAGGATCGACGACGAATCTAAACGACGATCAGGCACGCGCGTTCCACCATGCCGACGTTTCGATATGTCGGAACGAGATCGGAGCAGCTCGTTGTACGTGAAAGAAACGACGGTGCAAGTGTTGAGGAAGCGAGGAGTACAAGAAGGAGGAACAGAAGGAAACACAGAAGTAGAAGCAGAGAAGACGAAGAAGAAGAAGAAGGGAAGCAAGAGATGGGAGTGACAGGAAGGGGGGGGGGAGGAAGGGGGCGGGTCGTGCAAGAAGAAGAAAGTATCGGGCGATGGAAGTTGTTCCGAATGAGATCTCGAAGTATCGGTCAGACTAATTAATCCCAGAGCCGTCTGGCGCAAATGACAGGAACGATCGAATCAAGGAGTAATATATTACCACTCGTTTTAGCAACGCTGCCCGACTCTAGGATGGAATCGTCGTGCTTCTAATGTGGTCTTAAAAAAGTGAAGGAGGTAATGGGTAGGATGGGGGTGGATGGGAGAGGTAGAAAAAGGGTCCGGTTGAAGGGTGGAAGGTCTCATTACGACGTGTGGGAACCGAACACAACGGGTAAGCAATGATAATTTATGACCGTCTATGACCCCGAGCGCGATCGATCACGTAACGCTACGGTTACTTTGCGTCGAAAAGATCGGCTTAGAGGAGAGCGAAGGAAAAAGAGAGATGGATAAAACTAGGAAACAAAGTTAAGAAAATTAACAAAAGAGATGCATCAGTTCTAAAAATACAGCTAATCTCGCACTTGCGCGAATTACATAATAAAATCACTAGATTTATAAAGGTAACGCAATCGTCCACCATTTTGAATTCAATATAGTGACGATTCCAAACTTATGTATTGGAATGAATGAGAAAGTGTTAAAAGGACCATATTGAACTCAAAATGGCGGACGATTGCGATATTTAATAAATCTAGTGACTTTATCACATAATTCAAAGAAAATAATAAATTATTCGAACAGATTTACTACTATATAATAATATATATTGTGTTCTGAATATCAAGAAAATTACGATATTGTCTCGCATTATCAATCCTCTTATCTTGCCCGATGATGCTCGATTCGATCGACTGTGAGCACTATATCATCGCACGAGACGCGCTTCGTATCGCACCACTACCGATATTTATCGCCTCATCATGTTCTCCGGCAACAAATTACTACGATCGACTCGTAATACGGAAACTTTCCAGGGGTGCTTTAAACGAGAGCGTGGAGGATATACATTAGGCTGATCGCGTTCGCGGAATCGCCGTTGTAAATAACGCAGCCATCTGATTTTTCGCCTCGCGACGCCGCGGGTGAATCCGAAATTTGGCGGCACGCGAAGCTCTCGTAAATAAGAGTAGTTCCCAGGCGGCGAAAAGAGGAACAGGTTTACGAGGCAGGATGCACTACTGTGGTGACTTGCTCTCGTCTTTCTCTTTCTCTTTCTCTCTTCATCTCTGCTTTACCATTTTATTTTCTACCGTCGTCCTTGCTCACCATGTCGTTCTTCCATCGCTCGATCTCCTATCGATTCCCGCTACCCTTCAGCGGCAAAAACGACTGGCCGTTGGTACACGGAGACGCATTACCGGGCACATCGTTATAATTCGTCACTGTCGCGTAATGATCCGTGAATGTGCGCGCCCACTCTTATACGCTTTCTTTCTGCCCTTCCCGCCATTGCTATTGAAGGGCCCCACGAAGGTTGTCGATGGCCTTAACCATCAGCGGAGCTCTCGTCGTGGCAACCACTGCGCCGCGGCGTGAAAGGATCGCCAGTTCGCGATCAATAGTTCATTACGAGAAACAAAAATGCGTAGTCCGACAATGGCACGATCCGTGGCCGCATCGAACAATCGACCTAACTATATATACATTCTCTCTCTCTCTCCTTCTCTCTTTTCCTGTCTATCCTACGGCAAATGACGTGGGATTATGCTGCTGGAGTGCGACGGGAAAGTGTACGGAACCACGAAGACGGAGGGAGAGAAAGAGAGGAAAAGAAAAGGAAAGGAAAAAGGTGCGGAGAACAAGGAGGAAGTAAAGATCGAGATGAAGTGCTGGGTGGCTCGGCCAAATCGACGATTGAGTATGTACGATGAGAGGAAGACCAAAACTTGAAATGATAGTGAAGCAACGAGTTATGGGAGTACATCTGTATGGAGAAGAAAAGGCCCGGTGTGGTTACGCAAGCAATGAGGTCTATTCAATCCTTATATTAGGACTATTATGGGCCACTGCGGTATAGCCATGCTACTATGATTGCGTGTTATCAGTAGTTATGGCACCACCCACGTGTAATCTCATAAATCCGAAGGACAGTAGTTTGCATTTTTGTGTTTATAATGAACGATTTAACTAAATTTATATTTATATTTATAATCATAATTACATTACAAGAAACACGATGCGTACAACAAGACAACAGTAGGTACGTTAATTTAATCAACTGCACTATAGAAAGCGTATAATTAAATTTTTAGAAAAAAATTTAAAGTAGTGAAAATAAATTCTTATTAAATCGTAGGTTTTGACTAAAATATATTATAGGTATTTATTCGTAATTCTTTAAAATTTATGCTACTACTATCATCTAATTTATGATTAATCAATTTGTTCAAGCGTACAATTATATAGGATACTATTTCCTGTCGGTGAACTTCGAGTGTTACTTAAGCTATAAACTAGCCCCATTACACAACACACGATTGAAATTAAACCATCGGAATCTGAGAAGACCCGTGTTAGATTATCCGGGTCCGTATTTTATCTTATCTTAGAGATTCAACTTGTCCACTTGATAGACACGATTTTCCTAGCTGTACAGAACGACTGCTTGTTCTGCAAGGTGGTCGACCTTTTGAACAACGACATCCGATCATTCGTATCAAATGAAAATCACGCCATCATTTAAACTTATTCTTTGTATCTTCGGATCTTCGTTGCAGCATAGAAAATGAATGAACCAACATAGAGTCGCTCTTAGCTTATTTTTATTTTATCGCAATTAAGATACTATATATTTTCTTAATTTTTAGAAATCTTAACTTTTATTTTAGAAAAAAATTGTTTACCTTCTTAATTAATATTCGAGAAAAGGAATAAGCGAATTAATATTTGCTTATTCCATTTATAAGATATAAATTGAAAGTAAAATATATATAAAATAAAAAATATATATTTTTGTTTAATAAATTATTTTAAAAAATTTTTTATATTAATATCAGATGTTTAAAAAAGAATTCCAAGCATTTCTCGAATAGATAGATAAGATGAATTGTACACTAGTTATTTTATCAATATTTGCTCGCAATTATACATACAAATGAAAAGTAATCGAATTGAAAAGCAATTCTTTAAGCATTAACACAAAAATTGTCAATGTTGTTATTTTACTGGTGTGAAAGTTGTTATTTATTTTGTGATATAAATTATTATTCTTTTATCCGTAAAATATTCTTGTAATCTTATTAATTCGCAGATTGCAATCTAAACTTGTGCTTAAATATTTATTTCGGGATGTCAGCTGCGCTGTAAACTAATCGAACGATGGTCGCCGGCGGTGTCATTATGCAGTATAAAAGAGTCTCGCTTTGCATCCATCGTTCCGATGTACACGCATCGGCTGCTCGATCGAGGAATTCCATGGATTCTCTCGTCAGGCTGCAGGTGCACACTCTACAGGAGTAGATGTATGTAGGAATACCCGGGTTCCTCGCAATCCGCTGTCGACGTTGTGCTCTCGAAGAGTCCGTCGGCGTGCCTTGATGCCTGGTGGTACTTCGTCGTCTTCAGAAAAACGACAAGGGCGTACATATTTCGAAAATGTTATTCAGCGAATGCGAACGCGAGTCTAGACCAAAGCGGCGACCCGTGCAAGCAGGCGGCTCAGCAAAAGAGCTTCAATAAAATAAACAAGTCTGAGTTTATGAGTTATCCACAAGGTAAGGCTTATACGCTGCGAGAAACGCCGACGCGGACGTGCCGCAGAATAGAAGTGGAGAACAACCGGAGAGTCGGAGAGAGAGAGAGAGAGAGAGAGAGAGAGAGAGAGAGAGGGAGAGAGAGAGAGAGAGAGAGAGAGAGAGAGAGGGAGAGAGAGAGAGAGAGAGAGAGAGAGAGAGCGAGAGAGAGAGAGAGAGAGAGAGAGAGAGAGAGCGAGAGAGAGAGAGAGAGAGAGAGAGAGAGAGCGAGAGAGAGAGAGAGAGAGAGAGAGAGAGAGGGAGAGAGAGAGAGAGAGAGAGAGAGAGAGAGGGAGAGAGAGAGAGAGAGAGAGAGAGAGAGAGAGAGAGCGAGAGAGAGAGAGAGAGAGAGAGAGAGAGAGGGAGAGAGAGAGAGAGAGAGAGAGAGAGAGAGGGAGAGAGAGAGAGAGAGAGAGAGAGAGAGAGAGAGAACCGAGATTCGAGTAGCTCATTCCGATTGTCTATGTAACTTTTAACATACAGCTCCGAGAGCTGTGATATATCGCTCATTGGTTGTGGACGTGGTCATTACATTCTGGCATTTAATCGTGTGTTTGTGGAAACGATTTCTTTGTTACTTGAAACGTAAATTTACTTAGCCATCAAGAGTTTCAGTTTGAGTGTCGGATATAAGAAAGATCTTAATACGACAAATAATGTCTAGTACACGAAAATCTATAATAATGCATGAAATCCTTTTCTTTCTGTAATATGTTTTCATAAAATTATTATGTTAGAAAATGAAAATTGAATTAGGCCTTGAAAGATATCAAGAATAACGTAAAATTACAATCTACATGCGTTACTGCCATGTAAATTCTAAATTACGATGCTTATACATCGAGATAGGAAATCTGTTTACATGCAATTTGATTCCATTATGCTGCGATTCGCTTTTCTTGCAATGTAGATACTTATATGGCACACCACAAGCCACGGACGCAAGCATATTTGTCTTCCCATCGGAAAGCATACTTAAATATGTTATCCATGACGGAGACGTTATGGGACGGCCGATAGCGACGCGGAGCAACAAATTTCAGCATCGCATTCGCGATTACCACCCGTTGCTAGCATGAAATCGAATAACGGATACATTCATAAACGTCCGATAATTCAACGTGCGGTATCGTGAAAACGCGCGGCTAAATCGCCACGGACATCGCCGTGATTAAAGTTGATTACGATTACTTTACAACGTGCGATCGTAGTTTCGATAAAATGTGCAATGTCATAAGGAGAAGACTAAAAGTTTCAGGTGTTCATGGATGATTAGCGATTACCCATATCGCGCCCATATTGCCTATATATATATTCCTGACCAAGGCGTGGAAACGTTAATGCATTCACAAACTTGTGAGTGGGGATACCATATTCGCCAATTACACTTTCAAAGCGTAGCGAGGAAGAAGAAGAAGAACGGGAATGGCCTTCGCTTGAGGCGAGCGCGAAAATGCGAGTGAGCGCGTCATTTAAACGTGAGAGGCCATTTAAACGATGAAAGAAAGCTGGGGACTCCATCGAAGGGAGATCGACTCTCGCGTAGGTCAATATATTCATTGGCTGAGGAGACCCCACAACGTTTATTCGTCTTGTGCATCTCGCACGGCGCGATTTCTTGCATATTGACCGCGCACTTAGGCCGCGAGAATGGAAAAGCTCTGTGCCGGTTGCGCGCGGCGCGCACCGTGAAATCGAGTTGACTAGGTATAAATTGTCCGGAAGTGGATGGTGGCAGCGCGTTGTAGTCGGGTCGGCTCTCCTCCTGACAACCTCCTGTGCGCGAGACGGACGTTTAACTCGTAACGGGCAAGACATCTCCGCCGATCCTACGTAAACCGCTTTTAATAATTCCACGATCCGACGCCGCGAGCGATTCCTTCGGAATCCTTCTAAGACAGCCTCTTTTTGCGATGCAATTAAATTTCTGTTAATCTTAACTTACGAAAGGAATTAACACAACACAAAGTGCTTCCGTATATGTTTATGGGATACTCGTTCACATGTTCTTGGAGTGCGATAGTAACTTTCTTAAATTGACGATTCTATGATCTTTTGACTCTAATGATCTTTGGAATTTTAATACATTTTACAAAGCATTCTTCGTATGTGCGCGTATTTGCGCTCTTAATTGCCGAATAAATAATCCTTAATCGTCCTTAGTAAACTGTCAGTATCGACCATATTGAGGGATCTTTTACGAGAAAACGTCAGACGCTGGAAATATTCTTCAGCATGGCGGTTAACTGTTTCCCATATTTACGTCTTCACGAGACGTAAAACGCGACCGGAACTCTTTGGTATTCCGCGAGAGAGTATGGTGTACACCACGCTCGTCGATGTTCACTGTGTTCATATGGCCGTAAACGTCCGGTCGAACGGGCGTGGTATTTTTTCCGGTGGACGCGCGCACGGAAGGACAGTATTACGCTCACAAAATTGTTTATTGTTTCTCCACGTTCGATCTGTCGCGTATTAATCGCGCTGCGGGGTTGCTCTATTGCGCGCTTAGATATCGCGCCGATATTTACTGCCCCTTTCGTGCAAAAATCCACCAGTCGGTAATAGCGAGCCTTAAGGCGCGAGAAATCGCGCGTGATGATCGTACGCGCAATAACGTAGAGGTGTGGTTATATTTCATGTCACGGACGAAATCATTCTATCGCTAGCACTAAGACCTTTCTTGACGCGATCTGTTAGACGTAATGTAATTTAGCACACTTCTGCGTGGAATTTCGTTTCGCGCTTCTTGCGTCACGGTGATTTACGTTCGAGAGTCCCGTTAAATAAATAACATTCTTATGCCCATCTCTTAACATTGTTAATGTTTTAACGAAATGTTAAAGCGAAATGAACAAATGCTTCGACATAACGTTTGTATCTAATTCAATATTTCGGCATCGGTGACGACCGAAACGAATATCTCGAAGCAACATTTCACGCTTTTCCCGTGTGATTTTGTCAGTTCATGGAATTATGATTGCAATCAAGATGAACGAAATGACGAAATGTCGAAATGCATGCGCTGAAGACTTATGGTGAAATTCACGGAGAATTACTCGATGGTCTCTGGTACGACCTGGAGCGAGGCACTCATGGGCGGTAAAGGGTGCTAAAGGGCGCTGTTCAGTATTAAATGTCACTCAACCGCGTCGTAAAGCAAAACTACAGCTCGTCCAGTCGACGGTCCCGAGTTCTGCACCTTACTGTTGCCCGTTCTGAGATGCATTATTGCCGACCACATGATATCGTGACGACGCGAGCGAGTTAAGGGTTAGAGGAGAACGGCGCGCGGGCAGCGAGAAGGACAAAGAAGAACTTTCGTTCGCATGCGGCTCGAGAGCGAATTCCCTTCGCCTTTCTCGGGTGCAAAGTTTAATTGCACCTGTTCTTGCCCCGGTGAAAAACGCGAATCGATTATCGAACGCTGCCGCAACTTGCGCGCCCATACTAAACGAGGCTTCTTATTCTTCCGTTGTCAGTTGGGGTTATAGATATGATATATCGCGTACTCTTGTAACTCAGTGTCTTTGGCTAGGCAAATTTATCGTTCATTTGATCAACGATAACAACGATAAATAGAAACTTACAGAATGTTCAATAGGTAACAAAATATAATTACATAGAAAAATATAATTGCGCGCTTCTAATAATATCATCTGGGATCTAATCTGGGATTAATCATTTGATCAGTAAATATATTTGTAATAAAGTTAGATAATTTTCTTCTATTTGATAGAAAAACGTGCTTCTTAAGATTTATTACATTATTTACATGTAAAAAAGGTAAAATTGTGTTCATCAAAACAAATTATTTAATAGTATTTTGTTATCATAATTTTTCAATAATACATCTTTCCTATTTTTGTTGATACCGAGATGATTGTTTTCCTTATAATTTCCGTTAATCTTTAATCTTAGTTCAACTTATTCATCTTTTTCTATTTAATTCTAATTTTTAGAACATCAATCGTTCCTTTGTTGTTCCTTAGTTAGTTTTATCTATATCATTTGTATCGCGCGCGGCAAAGAACATTCATCGAGATGATGCCATATAAATTGGATATAAATTGATCGTCACATAATCGAACTCTTTGATATTTTTCTCTCGACACTTCTATAGCGCGTCGATACACCGTTGCTCCGACACGTTCAATCGCCGGCAGCCTTGGGGTGCAACGTCTCCTTGTCGATCCAGAGAAGTATCATTGAGAAGCGTATCGTTCCATAACGATTGCGAGGGAGTGTCGGAAATGGGGATCCCATTTGATCGTCAGTGTACGCTCGATGAATCGCCGGTCATCGCTCGAAAGAAGTCGTCACGGAGTCCGGCGTGACGCGTCGACGTTTCAGAGCCCGTTACAAGCATCCTTGAAGATATAATATGGGTATGAAAAGGCACGCGGGTGTCGTGAACTCTTTCTCCTTGGTAGCCCGTATGTCACTTTGAGGCGTTGGGTACTTGGTCATCATCGTCATCATCATATTCGAGAACTCGGAGGCGGACCACCTCGCGACCGTCTAATGGATTGTTTCGCTCCGGCTACTTTTCTTTTCCTTCTTCAACGACGCGTCGAGAGGATGGTTGACGTTTGGTAGCGAATAACGCGCCGCATCGGCGGCGTTGGATTATTCATACCGGCGCGGCGATGCGGCGATGCGGCTATGGAGCCGGTCATGAATTCTCGTAACGATTACCATTCGTAATGATCATCGCTTACAAGGCGCGTACAAATCGCTTCCTAAGTGCGCCCTTCTCAATCTTCTTTGTACCAGCGCTATTACGTTATCGCGCTGTCTAATAGCACGATTTCCCTTGGAAACGTCCTGTACACATCTATCCGTAATCGCGGTTCCGTGATTGTATTTTATGCTGAACACTTGTACAGATATCTATGAATAATTGCGTGTCACACGATAGAGCCTCTCGTTGGGTTGTCTTTTATCATTAAGAGAGTATACGTCTAAATTCCGATTCGATGAAAGATGACGAATCAGGTAAAAATGTAGTTTCATCTTCATGTTATTTATGCGTATAATACACGTTCTACCTACGTAGAGAAGAATTAAAACAAGGTTCCTTTGAACCTATCCGACGTACGAAGTAATGTATTTTATCATCATTTTACATCGTTCGATAATTCTCTTAGATTTACTTCATCATTCTCTATTTTCTCTAAAATTATATATAGAATGTGGCATCTTGAATTTTTTTACTTACATATCATTAAAGAAAATCGATAGACTAAACATTAGATGAAAACAGATTCTTAATGTCAAGAAATATTTCTCCTCCTTTCTCTCTCGATTTTATATATTTCGAAGAAAAATTATCATGGGAAATTTAACATAATTATTGTTAAATATTTTAATCAGTCCGTAATTGTTGTCTAATATACATCACATATCTTTAACTTTAAAATTCGGCCAACTGCGACAATTATGAAGTGCTCGACTTCCCTTTACAACAGACTGAACGTGGTGCGCCGAAAACCAGACTTCTTCGATTATGCACGCGCGAATGGAACGAAATCGACCGGTGCAAGCGTATCGACCGGTCGTCGGTTGATCGGCACTCCATACAAAATTACCAGATCATCGTGGCTGCGCTCAACTCTCGCAGGCGTTTCCTCGTCCATATCGAGTGTCTCGAACGTGGTCGCACCTACATATAACGTGACCTGGGAACTCCACGCGTATCTTTTGGGTCAAAGGGTGGGAAAAAGGGCAGCGTGCGAAGAAATTAAATCACACGGACCACCGGAGAAGCGTCAGAGAAATGCTCAGTCTCCGAGACACATTCGCGAGCTTTCGTTTATACTGTCGTTCTTTAAGAGCGAGCGAACGAGGCGGTTTTCAAGAGGAGACGAACCGGAGCGAGACAGAAGCATGTGAAAGGTTGGCGAGGGGGCGCAAAAGATGAGGAGCCGAAACGAAGCCGCCAAGAGTGGAGAGACCATTGCGCGGCCGTGCGTTAAAAATGAAGACATTCAGATGGAGATATGATTCTATATAAATCACCAGCCAGGGCCGTCGCCGCACCGCTCTGCCCGACTACTTTTCTGTCTCCCTTCGCTTCCTCTTTTTCTCTCCCGTTTCCTTCCTCTTCTCTCCTCCGTTCATCTTTTTCTTCTCTTCATCGAATTCACGCGTATATATATCTCCTTGCGTCGTCTTCTCCCTCCGTTCTCATCTTCGCGATTCGACCCGTGCTCGCGCTCTTCGTGCTCTCCGTCGCTCTTTCGAGGCGCGTGACCGGCGATCGTACCGGTGGCAAAGGGATTCATTTGTTTTATCTCGCCGATTCCAATTAATATTTATCGTCTATTTGCCTGACCAACGATATCTGGAAGATAATGGGCCACCCCGTTATATACGCAGCGAACCTTACCATGTGAACACCGAAGTCTATTTATTATCTCTTCTCGCTTCGGGTCGGCGCAGCTCGCTCCTCTCACCGCACCCGCGTTTGATTTGTCGGAGACGGATTGCGTGAATCGGCATCGCTGAGTGCTGTTGATTAGTATCTTCTAGAAGGTACGTCCGTACATATATCTAGATAAAGCTCGGAGAGAGATACCCCGCTTAATAGAACAGGTAATGGCGGTCCGATATCACATTCAACGTATCGCTTCAGGTTCGACCGCGAAATATAAAACGAACTCACGATTTTAATCTTGATTTATCGCGCATGTTTCAGGAAGTAAAGCCGATTCGGTTAACCTTCTCGCGTTTCGTGCGTGTGTACACAATGTAAGTTCTCTAGCTTTAGCGTAAACTCTCTTGGCGGTTTAAGTGTCGGGTGCAGTGTCTTTATAATGAAACTAGATTAAGGATTTCCGTGCTAAGCAACAATTTCCGCTCGCGGAAGAGCCGGTTTTAATACGTATTATCACGGTTGTGCACCTGCACACACGAAACCGACGGATATAGGCGAGTCCGTTCTGCGGAGTCGTATTTCAGGTTTCCTCTTCCGTGAGGGTTGCCCGAAGAGAGTGAGAAAGCGCGTTTTACACCTGATCGTATATCGCCATACCGGCAGTGATCGTTTATGAGAATAAAGCTTATATATACCGTTGCTATTCAGCACGAGCCGTAAAGTAAATCGGCTACGATCGAGGTACGATACAGTCGTAGTTGTTGCTTGAGCGAGCTAGTTCTGAGCGAATGATTCGATATAAGGCACATTCGTAGGGGTGCATCGAGAAATACACAGCTCTCCATACATTGGAATGCTAGAAGGATACCGTATCGGTTCATGAGTTACGATCTATCAATAAATGATAGACGATCGTCTATTTGAAGAGTAAATAGAAACATATTTGGAATCGATCTAAGATCAGCTTTATTTAATCAAGATTCGATTTCGCGTAATATTATTAATGTTATTTACGTTGTGCGGTGCTAATATATACTTACTGTTACTTCAAGACATTACAGTACGTGTTACACGCATTGTGTATCACGTTTTCGCGACCTTAAACTACGAAACGAAGGTTATACCAGAGCGTTC